>OX246737.1:64511501-64716501 GCA_945910005.1 Isoperla grammatica
GTACTTGATGTACTAGATGTTATAATATTTGTATGTAATAACTTGTTTCGTGCGTAGTGAAGCAGGTTCTGGCTGAGCTGTGAGCTTAGGGCGTTGTGGAAGCCAGACAGAGTGACTGAAACGGGCTGAACCATATCTTACAATATTAATAGTAAAATGTATATTAAAATATATAATTGTATTATAATAAAACGCTTTGGAGGCCTAAGGGTTAATAACAATAATTATAAAAAAATGTTTTATCGAATTATTTCGCTACGTCGGCGTCGGAAGTTGGGTAAGTGTGACCTATACGTAGCAGAGTAACCCGAAAAGTGTTTACTTTTATTTAAAAATTTATATAATACACATAAATGACACATTGTCACTCATTTTGTGATCAACTTCTCCATTTCTCTACAAACTGTGAATTTAAGTCCCAGGCAATCTAGGGAGATTTAAGTTAGCATTTGTGTTCCAATAGTCTAGATTATGAATATGATTGAGTTAAACCATCTATCTTCACAGAGAGAGTGGACATACAAGTCCATCGTGTATACATATGAATAAGGAGGATGAATTTGGTCCCCCGTTCCGTGAGAGGTTTTAGTTGTTGAAATGATGAATGGCGAGTGTTGACCTGACCTTACACACCACTCTCTTTGCTCACCCTCTCTCTCTCTCTGTCTCTCTCTCTCTCTTTTTGAATTTTAAATCTTAATTTATGAACATGTATTGTGTATTTTACAATTTGTATTTTGTATATTGTTTCTGTATTTTTTATTTTTTATTTACATGTTGTACTTTGCATTTCTTATTTTGTATTTTGCATTATGGATTTGTTTCTTGTACTTTTTATAACTAATGTGGTTTGATGGAAGGTAAGGCCTCACTGGCCTTAATCCCGCCATCAATAAAAAACCTTAATCAATCAATCAATCAATCAATCAATCAATCTCTCTTTCCCTCTGTCTTTCGTTTGTGTTCGTACCACTCTTACACATTATTACATAAGAGAAGAGCCCTACTTCCAAAGGGCACGTATCATATCATAAGAGAAGAGCCCTACTTCCAAAGGGCACGTATCATATCATAAGAGAAGAGCCCTACTTCCAAAGGGCACGTATCATATCATAAGAGAAGAGCCCTACTTCCAAAGGGCACGTATCATATCATAAGAGAAGAGCCCTACTTCCAAAGGGCACGTATCATATCATAAGAGGAGAGCCCTACTTCCAAAGGGCACGTATCATATCATAAGAGAAGAGCCCTACTTCCAAAGGGCACGTATCATATCATAAGAGGAGAGCCCTACTTCCAAAGGGCACGTATCATATCATAAGAGAAGAGCCCTACTTCCAAAGGGCACGTATCATATCATAAGAGAAGAGCCCTACTTCCAAAGGGCACGTATCATATCATAAGAGAAGAGCCCTACTTCCAAAGGGCACATATCATATCATAAGAGAAGAGCCCTACTTCCAAAGGGCACGTATCATATCATAAGAGAAGAGCCCTACTTCCAAAGGGCACATATCATATCATAAGAGAAGAGCCCTACTTCCAAAGGGCACGTATCATATCATAAGAGAAGAGCCCTACTTCCAAAGGGCACGTATCGTGTACCACACCAGGATAGCCTTTAAAGTGATATATGTCCCGATTCTCAATGTAATATTGTTCAATGTGCTCTTCATCTACCCTACAGTGATCCGACATAGCGAATTACCCAAACTTCCAGAGCATACATATAAATTGTGCTATTTTAATTGTATTGAGTTTTGAACTCGCTCTATATGATTCCAGTACTTAGGTGTACATTCAATGAAAATCAGTCCCTGTAACTGAGTGGATAAAAATACTTGAATTTGATTTGAATTTTTTGTCTTTAGTTTCTTTACTGACTGACCACAGACTCTTCCACTTAGTTCACAGCCTACATACATGCATAACAGACAACAGTACCACACTCTCGGTCCCTAAAGAAACACTATATAATATATATATATTTACTTGACTTAATTGAAACTTTAGACAGAATGTGGGAATAATTATTACGAAAAGTGAGGGTTGTATAGGAAGAAATTAGAATATATGCAGTAGTGTGAAAGTTCAATTAATATTTAAGATAGATTTCTTCATAATCATCTTTGATTGTAATGGAAATAGCACATTTGAAGTGTGAAGTAAAGGCGATTTCCTATGGTTTAAAGGAAGAACATCTAAATATTTAGAGACCACACGTGTTGACGGACATACGTATACACAATGACATTCTAACCTGAAGAGAGAGAAAGAGAGAGCTGAGAGAGAGAGAGAGAGAGAGAGAGAGAGAGAGAGAGAGAGAGAGAGAGAGAGATTGATTGATTGATTGATTAACGACTTTTATTAAATGGCGGGATTAAGGTCAGCTAGACCTTCTCTTCCATCCAACCATCACATAAATACAGAATATAAAATACCAAATAAGAAATATAAATACAAATACAAAGTGTAAAGTACAACAGAAAATACACTAAATAGGAAAATAAAATACAATACAAATGCAAAATACAAAGATACTAAAAACTAAACACAAAATGCAAATTTATTAAATGAATCGATATTGATTATTTATCCATTCCCTTGCGTTATTAATAACAATAATAGATTCATAATAATGGTAAAATTAAACAAACGTACTTTCAGTGGGGTTAATGCAACAATGTTGCAATCATTATTACCGTAATGTAAGGAATAAACTAAAAATAAGTATATAAGTAGCAGCTGGTATGTGAAATGTTGCATACGAATAAAAATTCACATACAAATACGGAGTGCAAAGCTACCAAATACAGAATACTAAACACAGAATACAAATTAATGTCACTGTCACAAAATGAAATATATTTGAATCAATATTGGTAATTATTAAGAATAATAGTAAAACTAAAGTAACACACAACGTTTCATACAATTATTCACATTCATGCATCTCATTCATTCTTGTAGTAAAACGTTTTATTCAATAAGTAAATAATAAAATGAAAACGGGGGTGGGGGGGGGGGGGGGGAGAGAGAGAGAAAGGAGAAAGAAACACAGTTATATACTAGTAACATCATATGTATGAATTGAAATCAGGCATTAGCAAGGCTTTGGAGAAGATAAAGTTTATTAATTTCGGTCTTGAAAATATTGTATTTGCTGATATATACATCCCGTATGTGAGCAGGGAGAGCATTCCAAGTTCGTATGGCGTTGATT
Organism: Isoperla grammatica; assembly: GCA_945910005.1. Taxonomy (NCBI): domain Eukaryota; kingdom Metazoa; phylum Arthropoda; class Insecta; order Plecoptera; family Perlodidae; genus Isoperla; species Isoperla grammatica. Next base: position 64,514,725 of record OX246737.1, read on the forward strand.
ACGAAAGATTTGTCGACTAAATTTGTCCTGTGTACCGGGAAGGCAAGCTGGGTGCCAGACCTGGACCTAGTGTCGGAACTATGGTTTGAGTGGAGAAATTTGAAATTAGAGGCTAAATATAAAAAGAGAGAGAGAGAGAGAGAGAGAGAGAGAGAGAGAGAGAGAGAGAGAGAGAGAGAGAGAGAGAGAGAGAGAGAGAGAGAGAGAGAGAGAGAGAGAGAGAGAGAGAGAGAGAGAGAGAGAGAGAGAGAGAGAGAGAGAGAGAGAATAGATTGAGGGCTTTTACCATGTGATAATTTCTCGTACTCGTATATATGTAACGAGGCTAATCGAGAGGATATTGAATGATCTGTGACAGTGTCGATGAGTAGTGGGCGTTCATGTTTCTCAAATGCGCTCACGTGTCATGATTGTGTGAATAAGAAGAAGACTCGTGATAAGGACAATGAGAGGACTGATAAGGATGAGTCCTTTTGCCAGCAACAGCCACCGTGGACAGCGAGGAATCTAACCACATCGAAATATTTACTTACTACCTTCGAAGCAAATGTATTTTTCTATTATAAGGATGTGTCACCTTTTAATTGAAAAAACAAATTGATGAGCCATGGAACTTCCAGTTTCAAATGTAAATTTTTTATTATCAATCATTGGCCAATAATTGTGAGTTGATAAGGAAATGCGAACTCAGATAAATGCTGCTTTAGTTGGTTATTGATTACCATTGGCTATCAAACAACACTCGCTTCATACGGAACTGTATGTAAGCAATCGATATGGCTAATTAAATATGTCCCTGGCTGTCTAAAGTTGCTGCAGATAAAATCTCATGGAGCGAGAAGTCTTCGTTAACTGGAAGAAGTATTATGTCTGTATGACATGGTTCTAGTCTGTGGACTGCAAGGAAGTGGTCTGCAGCACAATATTGCATTGCAACACCTCCAGTGCAGCCTGCATTATTGGAACCCGGTCGCACGCCACTGGCTAGGCAGAAAAAAAATCTTTGTCCATTTTAGTGACGTGCGCTAAGAAATATTTCAAACAAAAATAGAGCAATCCAGCTTTCGTCTAAGTCAAAATCCAAGGACACTGGGGGACGTGCGTGAGGCGTGGGTTGTCGGTAATAACGCGGCTCGCAGACTACAAAACACTGGTTAGCTCCATGGCCTCGCGAGGTAGACTGATCGCGATTTCATAAGTGGTCACAAGAAGACAAGGCTGTGGAGCAATGAACTCCAGAAAAGAATTGAGCGAATCCAACGATCGTCTACGAAGGAAGCTGGCTAGAGTCTGTACATTCGCAGAAAGTTACGAAATTATTCATGAATATATTGTAAACAAAATCACGCACGCACGCACGCATGTGAGTGAGTGAGTGGGCCAGACGAGACCGGCGTGGCTGGCCATGCTTGCTGGCTGCGATAAGCAACGCACTTGACACGCCCTCCGCAACTAGCGCGCACGTCCGGGAAATCCCCCGTGGGCCTTCAGGCAGAGCAAGCCGGATGCGCGGAGAGCGGCGCGAAAAAAAAACGCCGAAAAATTGCGAAGGTAAGGTACGTCGGTATAATACGTGTGCGTCGGTCGAGGACTTGACCATGTAAAGAGCAGAAGAGACAACGCACACGACCTTTCACAAGCAATCAATAATGTCAGCACTGAGCACTCTACGTGTCAACGCACACCCCCACATTTCGAAAGGCCACTTTGAAATAATCTCTATTTATAGAACAACGACAATTAGTGAACCAACTCCCAAGGGAACATCTTGGAAGATACTCGGGATAGATTCAGTTTCTTATTATCTTGAGGGAACCATGGGGTGTGGGGTAGAGTTGTTGAAGTATTGAGTCGATCTACCATTTTTAGATTTTCCTAGTAGCGTAGCATCTATTCCGTAGCATGCCAAGAGGACCGACACGCGCGCCCTGAATGTGCGTGTCGAGCGGTCACTTCCGCAACTAACGACATCAATATAAAAGTATTTTACCCCAATATAGTCGAGGCGAGGTTACCTTGAGCACGCAATTGCAATCCTTTAACATCGTTCTCGGATAGTGTTAAAATATAGCCAACAAAGAGGGGGCTCCTGTCGTGACACGCTAATGAAATCAACAAACTGAATGCAAACACAGTTCTTTGATTTCATCGATTGATTGAAAGGAATAGCATGACGACTGACGAGCCCAAGCAAACACGATGGAATTCAAAGAAAAAATATACACGAACAATATTTCTTGCAACATCCAGTAGTTTTACACTAAAGAAATCTCATTAAAAACACAAATTTGGTTTTTAATTTTCGATAGTTATTTGGACCCCAAAAGACTTATTGCATACACTAATACTGAATACAATAATAACTAACAATACGTTCTACAAAGAAACAGTGTTCTTATCATTTTTGAAAATATGTTAATTTGTTATGGTTGATTATATCGCACCAATTGTATATAATATAGTATTAAAAGAAGCGAAACTTAATGTGATCATCAGGGAAACACAAACATTGTTCACATTATCCTCTTCGAAAACATAAGTAAACAAATTGTGAGAATGGGAAGTGCATTGTTATATGCATTGTTATGGTTGAAGTTGTTTAAATTCTGAGTTTAAAAATATTATAGACTATACACGAAGAAGAGGCTCATGCAAAACTATGAGCACATATGTGGAATGTGCGGAGTGTAAGAAGCAACCAAAACACTGTTTAACGTGGGATTAATGTTTAAACAATGATGAAACTTAGCAAAAAGACTAATTTGCACTTACATTTTCTATGTTTCTAAAACAACTACCTCATCACACCAACATCTGTGGGAACAATTATCTACTTTTCAAATCTAATCACGTCCCGTTTTAGTAATAGAATTCGTCGTGGCTGTTCACGCAAGAATTGACGCAGTGCACAAACATGTTATAGTCGTCGCACGGCTGCCTTTCCGATGGTTTCGTCAGAGCCGAGGAGCTCGTAGCCAACCAGCGAACCGCTCGAAACAAACCCCCGCAATAGCGATCGCTGATTGGCTACGATAAGGGGTGTGTTCCTTACCTGTGACGAAAGCAGGAGAAAGTTTGCTGTGCGGCAACTTTATATCGCAAGGTTATTTACGGCTGTGTCAACACTCAACATACCCTGTGGAAACCCTGATTTCTGTCATGTAAAGTTGCTTTAATGTGCTTTAGCCTAAAAATTAGTCATACCCTAGAGAATTTAGTGTACTTTGTTATACTTGTTTCTTTGTCCAAATCAATACTACCGTTTTTAAAATTACCTTATTTAACTTTTGTAATGTGTGCCTTCCACACGTCACGGTTTGTCACCGTCCCGTGTACGGCACGGCGCCGTGCATTGCAGTTGACTGAAGTATCTTATGTACCTGTTCACACGTCACGGGCACGGCGAATTCGCCGGTCCGGTGCCGTGTTGCAGTCACATCTTTCAAAATTAAATAAGGTAGTTTAAAAAACGGAAATATTTATTGGAAGAGAAACATTTATAAGAAAAGCCAGTCATAACGTGGTGATGACACTTGGGTTTACTTTTTGACAATTTTTTTTACTATTTTAAGCAATGTTAAACGACAGGAATTGGGAGTTCAGCAGGCCCAGGGTAAGTTGAGATACTGTCTTAATGTGACGATTCCCGATAATATTATACTTCTGTTATAGGTTTAGAATTCTGTTCAGTTGTTAGAGGGAATCCGTAACAAATTCGCGATTTCATTGCATTTGACTATTCGACACTGACAAAATAAGTGTTGAAAGAGCGTCAAATGAGTTGACTGAAACGCTTTGCTCACTCAGCAACATACATTATCCTCACACTAAATCACACATAATTTTTCTTTTACGTCATAATTCCATAACCCCGATAATAATAATAATAATTAATAATAGTATTGAATAACAATGTTAGGAGAATTTTTAACATAATAAACTGAAGCAATAAAAAAGAGATAGTGTAATAAAATACAAAAGATAAAAGTGAATTTCTCGATTGAAGTATACGTCTAGAAACACATCGCTAAGAACTCAATACGTATCGTAGGCAGGGCCGTCTTAACATGTTTTTTGCACATAGGCCCGATACAAAATGCCGCCCCCCCCCCCCCCCCCCCAACACTCAATGGCAACAATAACAACAACACCATTACAAACTTGTATAGATGATAGGCAATAAGAACACATTTTATTTATTTATGCTAAATATATTTGTCACTCATTAGTCTCCATCGCCGAGTCTGCAATCTCTCAAAGGTTTCATCCTGAATTTGTTTCTGGCAAATCGTTCAACGACTGTGTGGAAGCATATTGTTTTTGTTAGCTCACATTCAATGGACAACATTGATAAGTTTTCGCGTTCTGCGATTCTTGCGTATCTTCAGTGTATTCCCGAAATCCATCTATATTGTCTACGGTTTCTTTACCGCTATTATTGCCACTATCTGATGAACACGCATCTGAGCTTGCTTAGTGTATTCTCGGATTTTTTTTTAACAAAAAATGATTTTATTTTCGGTATTCTTTTCAACAATGGCTCTGCCTCGTGAATCCGTTCTTTAGCGGGTTTCTTATACTGGGCTCCACTTAATCTAACTCTAGGCTTTACATTCGACATATTACAATAACGAACGTGACAAAATTGTTAATATAGTTTATTGTACTTCACTTCACTTACTGTCATTATTAAGTCACATTAACACACTTGGTAAAGAGTTACAGAAAAACACACATTTTATAGCACACGCCTGGCATAAACCAGTTTACCCTACGAATAATCACTACGAAAGTGCAGAAAATCGAACCTTCCCTTACGAAGTTCAAATCTTGACTGACTTCAAAACGCCAGAAGAAAACTATAACATCCGAAAAGCATTTTGTTTACAGATTTACTTGCAGGATAGTGCATTGTGGTTTAATGCGGCACAGACTCAGAAACAGTGTTGTGACTAGATAATTTATTTTTTATCTAGATAAAGATAAAGATAATTCCCCAAAAAATTATCTAGATAAGATAAAAGATAAAGTTTTAAAAGAATATCTAGATAATAGATAAAAGATTAAAATAATTATCTAGATAATTTTGAAAAGATAAAAGATAATAATGATATTATTGAGTTATTGACATGTTTCTTAAAAAGCAATATTTACTTATTTTTTTTCATTATCTATCATAATGTGGATGGATTTTAAGGATGGGATAGATTTTAAGGATGGGATACCATGTTTTGTAATTCAATGCGTGGTAGTGATCTTCTTTACCGACTTCCTTTAACACGAGGCAATAACAAATTGCCGCCATTTTCAAAAAAAAGGGGAAAACCAGTAGAAGTATTTTTCATTTTGAAAAATGGTATATTTTATTATTATTTTGTATCTATACTATGGTTAAACATTTTATCTATTTTTTTTTTATCTAAAAGCTTAAAATTTAGATAAGATAATCTGTATTTTCATCTAGATAAAAGATAACGATAACACACACAAAATTAGCTAGATAAAGATAATAGATAACAGATTTTATCTAGATACGTTATCTAGATAATTTTATCTAGATAAGTCACAACACTGCTCAGAAATAATTTGTTGGACTGAACGCTTTTGTAATTTGTAACATCTCAAGATGAATTATGTTTTGGCTAATAAGTCTCCACATGCTGCTACAAAGAACACTACAATACTTTTCAAAATGAATAGCCAGATTCTAGAAAAGGTCAGGCAAAAACTCCATTCGGCTTATTATTCCCCCTGCCATTTCTAAACACTATACCCCTTCCTCATTGTCATTGTCACCCAACTCTCTTATCCTAATTAAACTCGTCAACCATAAAAAGGGCATACAAATATATAAGTCATTTTTTGTGAACGCTCAGGTGAGAAATTGAGATATTGGCTATGACATTTTGTGTTCGAAAAAAGTAAAATATAAACGATTTTTACTTCTTGAATATCAATAAAATGGTTGATTGATAACATACAAATTTTCAATAAATTGGCCGCCCCTGGAAAGTGCCGCCCTAGGCCCGGGCCTCGTGTGCCTATGGGGTAAGGTGGGCCTGATCGTAGGAACCATTTGGTCGTAGATCAAACGCACAAAAACCTCCCGCATCTGTCACTACCGCCTCTTTTAGCACGTCAGGGTGCAATTGCGTCGCTTTGTGCAAGATACTGTTACCAAGGAGCACGTGTGGCATAATACTGTGTCTTGCGTTGTATGTGGTAGCGGGCGCTTCACGCTGATAGGTCCGACGCTGTACTGCACTGATCATAACAATATAACGCACTACCACCCCTTTTAAAACCTCAGGGTGCGATTGCATCGCTTTGTGCAAGATACTGTTACCCCGCTGTGCAAGGAGCACGTGTGGCATAATACTGTGTCTTGCGTTGTATGTGGTAGCGAGTGCTTCACGCTGATAGGTCCGACGCTGTACTGTACTGATCATAACAATAGTAACGCACTACCACCCCTTTTAGCACGTCAGGGTGCAGTTGCATCGCTCTGTGCAAGATACTGTTACCCCGCTGTGCAAGGAGCACGTGTGGCATAACACTGTGTCTTGCGTTGTATGTGGTAGCGACCGCTTCACGCTGATAGGTCCGACGCTGTACTGCACTCATCATAACAATAGTAACGCACTACCGCCCCTTTTAACACGTCAGGGTGCGATTGCATCGCTTTGTGCAATACCCCGCTGTGCAAGGAGCACGTGTGGCATAATACTGTGTCTTGCGTTGTATGTGGTAGCGAACGCTTCACGTTGATAGGTCCGACGCTGTACTGCACTGATCATAACAATAGTAACGCGCTACCGCCCCTTTTAACACGTCAGGGTGCAATTGCATCGCTTTGTGCAAGATACTGTTAGCTGTGCAAGGAGCACGTGTGGCATAATACTGTCTTGCGTTGTATGTGGTAGTGAGCGCTTCACGCTGATAGGTCCGACGCTGTACTGTACTGATCATAACAATAGTAACGCACTACTGCCCCTTTTAACACGTCAGGGTGCAATTGCATCGCTTTGTGCAAGATACTGTTAGCTGTGCAAGGAGCACGTGTGGCATAATACTGTCTTGCGTTGTATGTGGTAGTGAGCGCTTCACGCTGATAGGTCCGACGCTGTACTGTACTGATCATAACAATAGTAACGCACTACCGCCCCTTTTAACACGTCAGGGTGCAATTGCATCGCTTTGTGCAAGATACTGTTACCCCGCTGTGCAAGGAGTACGAGTGGCCTAATACTGTCTTGCGTTGTATGTGGTAGCGAGCGCTTCACGCTGATAGGTCCGACGCTGTACTGCACTGATCATAACAATAGTAACGCACTACCGCCCCTTTTAACACGTCAGGGTGCAATTGCATCGCTTTGTGCAAGATACTGTTACCCCGCTGTGCAAGGAGCACGTGTGGCATAATACTGTGTCTTGCGTTGTATGTGGTAGTGAGCGCTTCACGCTGATAGGTCCGACGCTGTACTGTACTGATCATAACAATAGTAACGCACAACACTGCGGAGGAGGATCGTCATAATATCTGCCACTCGCACTTCCGTCCGTGCCAGCCTTGTTAATTAGGCCAGGTAATGTTTCGTGTTGGCAATTTATTTATCGAGGCTCAATCTTCTACACACAAATATATTAAAATGAATTATTTATTACTTTAATTTTGCTACCGATATGAATATTAATATTGTATAATATACGAAAATCTAACAACTTCTAATTCTCTTGCATCGTTAGTCATAACATTCTGTTAGATGTTAGAACATCCATGAAGAGACATCACGCCATATTAGGGAATAAAGGTTCAAGAAATGCATCTATGCACCAAATACCTTCATTTTCCTTTCTTCTGGGTTGTTAAAATCGCTCGAAGTTACCTTTAGTAAACTCAATGAAATATTGAAAAGTGACCTCAGTCTGGTTTCAAATGAACTTAATTAAACTGTTCCAAATATTGTAATCGTTACCAGTGTTTGTCGGTAAACTAATTAATTATATATTTTATAATCAGTTTTCTCAATAATTAACAAGCGTAAAGTTTTCGATATTTGAAGTTGTTTACCAATTAAGTGTTTAGCTCATTTTGGTTTGTCATCACGTTTCCAATGTTCCGTAGCGTTATCAAGATCCTTCATTTTCCTTTCGGGTAGTGTGGGGTGTGGGTTATTAAAATCACGCGTAGTCTCCATTAGTTGGTAATACTTCTATCAAAGCTTCTATCTTGTGAACGCTGATGAAATATTGAAAAGAGCTTCAACGTATTAGGAGTGGCGCTTCGCCCAGTTTCCTTCTTCCCATGTCAAGTTTTCGTTGACTTTCATTATCAGTGAATAGTAATTAGTAATAACTAGTTCCCTTCTTCCCATGTCAAGTTTTCGTTGACTTTCATTATTAGCGAATAGTAATTAGTAATAACTAGTTCCCTTCTTCCCATGTCAAGTTTTCGTTGCCTTTCTGTTCATTCCTATCAAAGAATAGTGTACTAGTTCCCTTCTTCCCATGTCAAGTTTTCGTTGACTTTCATTATCAGCGAATAGTAATTACTAGTTCCTTTCTTCCCATGTCAAGTTTTCGTTGCCTTTCTCTTCATTCCTATCAAAGAATAGTGTACTAGTTCCCTTCTTCACCATGTCAAGTTTTCTTTGCCTTTCTTTTCTTTCCTATCAGCGAATAGTTTACTAGTTCCTCTTTTCCCAGCCAAGTTTTCGTTGCCTTTCTCTTCATTTCTAGCGAATAGTTTACTACCTTTGAATATCTTTCGCTTCTTTCCTTCTCACTCACATCTACAGTCTTCTCTGGCCGTGTAAAATATCTTTCTTTCTTTGGATGAAAGATATGTTCTATACAATTTCTAATTTGTTAGTTTCCGTCCTTCTTTCAGTTTCACTGTTGGATCTTTGTTTCCATCTTCCCCTTTTTACCACAGAGTTTCTTTATAGCACTTTCTTACGTTGATAAATTTCACTTTCTATATCTTCCCTCCCCTCAAATATTCTTATGACAAAACAAATTAAGAATTTATAGATGTTGAGATTGTCTTCGGCCTCAGTCATGCTAATCCGCACTCTGGCGACCTCGTAGAATCAATAGAGCGTTATAGGCAGTTTGATCGGGCCAAGCACGGCACGCAGGGTTTGATTCTTCGTGACGCAACCGGCACAACGTTAATTACATCGATGAGTTGAACGCCCATCCCAGTCAGCTTACCCGGCCGGCCTAATGACTCACCACCACTAGGCGTGTGTGCACATTACATGTATACACAGTCGTGTGGCTACTAACACATCTGTTGGGACATATTTTTTAGCTTCATTGGAAACCGCCGTAGAAAATTTGCAATTAATTGTTTGAATATATATTATGTTGCTAACTTTTTTATTTGTCGACGTTATTGGGCCGGATCTTCCGACCGGTTCAAGGCTATTCTAGAGAATATAAGAAGCGCATTCATAATGTGAATCATTACACCACTGAATACACGCACACGCACACGCACACGCACACGCACACGCACACGCACACGCACACGCACACGCACACGCACACGCACACGCACACGCACACGCACACGCACACGCACACGCACACGCACACGCACACGCACACGCACACGCACACGCACACGCACACGCACACGCACACGCACACGCACACGCACACGCACACGCACACGCACACGCACACGCACACGCACACGGACACGCACACGCACACGCACACAGAGACGGAAACGTACTTTAAAAAATCACTTTTTTGCATTGTCGTTATTTTAACTATAAAACCTACGAAGATAATTGCAAAGGATGCGATTAAAAACAAACTACAGACTTGCACGGAACCTTTGTTTAGTTTCTGACACGTCGATCGTTTTAGTTTGACCCACGGAAAGAGAGTTTGCACGGTAAAATTAATAATTACAAAATTGTGAGACAAAGCTTCATATAGTAAGAAGGTATAGTACATTACATACATGAACATCTCAGCACAAGTGTGATGATCTAAGCTTGCCATCGAGCAAGTAGTCATAATAATGGCCAGTACATGTTCAAAGATGGCATAGTACATAAGAATGGCCAGTACATGTTCAAAGATGGCATCGTCCATAAGAAAGGCCAGTACATGTTCAAAGATGGCATCGTCCATAAGAAAGGCCAGTACATGTTCAAAGATGGCATCGTACATAAGAATGGCCAGTACATTTTCAGCAGGTCACAGTTGGATAGCGAATGCATAAAGGTAACGACGCGTAATGAAGTGCAACCAACTCCACGTGGTACAGGAGACTCCAGTCAAGTTGAATGCAGATAGAGAACAAAATGAGTCGTCACTTTCGGTCGGGGTACTTTTCATTGGTCGTGATAAATAGAGCGTTTGGCTTATTTCATTGCTTCTTGTATACGCGTTTAAATGTACTAGCGAGTGTAAAGTTCAAGTTCGAAACAGTAAAATACAGATATTGTATTTGTTGTTGTTTTACGACGTACTTGACAGGTTTGTTATGACGCCGGCCGAATCAGGTTCATCATACATCGCCGGAATCACGTGTGCATGTCTGGTTACCAGAAGATCTATAGTTGGGTGGGGTTGAGTCCCCGCGTAGATGAATTTTCTAGCACTAGTCTTTCTTTTTTCTTGGATTGTTATTGATTTAATATTTAGATGTATTGTATTTCTGTCTGCCAACAATAAACATGATAAACCTAAATATAATTATGCTTAATTAATAAAAACAACAATAATAATCATCATCATCGTCATCATTGAAATTAATTTAAAAAGTAAATATTGTTCGTTATTATTATTATTATTATTATTATTATTATTATTATTATTATTATTATTATTATTATTATTATTATTATTATTATTATTATTATTATTATTATTATTATTATTATTATTATTATTATTATTATTATTATTATTATTATTATTATTATTATTTTGAAGACAGTTTACTGTGCAATAGTAGAATCGCTTTTGTTGAATGGTCTATTTTTATGGGGGCGTGCATCAAAATGCAATTTAAAATCTCTAATGGCATTGCAGAATCGAATTGTTAAATCTATAACACCCAATCAAAGCCTTTCTATTATACAGTGTTATCAACTTTCTGGTGTGCTCCCAATCTCGTTTTTACTTACTTTTAGATTGTTGCTTGCTTATTATTTCAATGATAAATATAAAGTTATAAATGATATCAGTAGTGTGAATCTCCGTCATAGAAATAGATATTTATTGCCCTCCTATATAAACAAGTACGGAATGAGAACTTTAAAATTTATAATCCCTTATGAATTCAACAAGTTGCCATCAAATTTAAGTGATTTAAATAGCCTTAGTTTAGTTAAGTTTGCATTAAAAGAGTGGATTTTGTTAAATTTAACGTTAGAGTAATTGGGTATTTGTATTGCGTGTTCCAACTAATTTATTCTGTGTTTTTATTTATATTGTACCCATCTCATTTTTTTTCTCTTTATATATGTTTGTTTTTTCAGTTTTTTGTCGTTCAGTTGTTTTTTTGTAAATTATTTGACTTTTTGGTTATCTGCCATTACGGTTTAATCATTTGTTGTATACTTTTCTTGTTTATGCCACAGATAAGCCCTTTTAAAGGCTTTGTGGATTTTATAAAGATGTTAAAATGTTGTGTGCTTTTGTTTATATGATAACTGTTATAATAAAAAAAAAAAAAAAAAAAAAAAATATTATTATTATTATTATTATTTGTTGTAAAATACATTTATTAAGGTCACTTTAACTACAGAGCGGGGCGAAAGACGTGTTCTTGTACTCAGCTAGTTTTCAACAGTTACCACAGCAACAGAAGTTGAAGCGCGACAAGGTGGCGGTGTCTTGCAGCCTACGTCTCGGTTGTACTGCGGGTTGCCTATAGCGCGGGCGTTCGTTGTACACTATCTAACACCCCCACTCAACGGACGTCATTCACGTGGGTTGCTGGCTGCGAGACCTATTCTCTCCCTCAGCTTCGTGAACCTGGGACCCGGTAGCGGCTTCGTCAGCATGTCTGCACACATGTCTTCTGTGGGGCAGAACTCCAAGTGGACAGGTCCTTGGTTTACCACGTCTCGTATGTAGTGGTATTTGAGGTCTATGTGTTTCACTCGGTTGCCTATCTTCTCGGATGTGGCCAGCTTAATGCACCCCTGGTTGTCCTCATGTAGTACCGTTGGACCATCCTGGGGATGTCCTAGGTCTTTCAGGAGTTGTTTAAACCATGTAGCCTCCTGGCAGGCCAATGTGGTGGCCACGTACTCTGCTTCGGTTGAAGAGAGGGATACACAGCTTTGTTTCCTGCTTGACCCCTTCATTTGAGTCATTTCTTTCCAACTTCCTGGCTCGACGACTTCTCTAGCTAGGTAGGAAAGTCTCCTGGGAGGGATCCCTTTGTTAGTTCTTGAGGATTTTCTGGGGCTTGCTGCGGCTGGTTCGATCGTCTCTAGCTCTTCATCGTCATTAGGGTTATCTGCGTGTTCATCTACGGCTTCCAGGTCCATTGTAAGGCTGGTGTTCTCCACGTCTACATTGGCTGTCTCCCCCTTTGGTCTCTTGCTGATGACTTCGAAACTGTCTTTCGGCCTGGTTTCCGTGAACACAACGGTTCTACTGATGGTGATTTTTCCGGTGGCTGTGTTGAGTATACGATAAGCCTTGGCTTCTTCGCTGTATCCAACGAGTGTTCCTTCTTCAGCTCGGGGGTCTAGCTTTGTCCTCTTCTCCTTTGGGATGTGGCTGTAGGCTTTGCTTCCAAAAACTCGAATGTGGGAAACGATGGGTTTGCTGCCGAACCACAGTTCATAAGGGGTTTTCTCAACTGACTTGCTGGGTATGCGGTTCTGCAGGTAGTTGGCGGTGACAACTGCTTCTCCCCAATATTTGTTCGGGAGGGATGCATCGAGTAGCATGCATCTTGCCATTTCTGTGAGGGAGCGGTTCTTCCTTTCCGCTACTCCGTTTTGCTGGGGGGAGTATGGTACGGTGAGTTGCAGTTTGATACCTTCCTCGTCCAGGAATGACTTAACGGCTTCATTTTTGTACTCTCTTCCGTTGTCGCACCTGATCTTCTTGATTTTGGTGTTGAAGATGTTATTGACTCTTGCCGAATAAACTTTCAGCTTGTCCAAAACTTCATCTTTTGTCCTCAGTAGGAAAACAGTACAGTATCTAGAGTAGTCGTCGGTTAGAGTCATGATGTATCTCTTTCCGCCAGGCGTTTCCGTTTTCATGGGTCCGCACAGGTCTGAGTGTACCAGTCCCAGGGGTTTCTCTGCCCGTTTCTCGCTTATCTTTGGAAAGGGCTTTTTGGTCAGCTTACCCTTCACGCATGTAATGCACTTTTCCAGCGTATCACAATCACCGAGTGTCATACCCTTTGCAAAATTTTCCTGAAACAGTCTTCGGACGGCTTCGGGGTTTCGGTGTCCCATGCGTCTGTGCCACAGGTGGATGCAGTTCTTATGGTTTGCCTCTTGGGTGGCCGATTTTGCGCTTGGCTTTGTTTCTTTGCTGTCAAGCCAGACCTCATAGAGTTGATTTTTCCTGAGGCCTATGGCCAGGGTTTCTCCAGCTTTTGAAACAGTGCATTGGTTACTATCAAATTCTACTGTGAACCCAAGCTTTGTTAAAGTGGGCACCGATATCAAGCTGCCATCCAGGCTTGGAATGTACAGCACGTTTTTGACCCGCACAATCAGCGATTTCTTTGGTGATAGGCCTACCTTGCATCTCAGTAGACCTTCGCCTATTCCCTTGGACTGCATGGAGCTTCCGTCGGCTAGTGAGATAGCGCATTCCTTCTCCTCGAGTTTTGTGAAGAAAGCCCTGTCGTTAGTCATGTGGCATGTTGCTCCCGAGTCGATGAACCAAGTGGTTGTTTTCTTGGTTTCCTCCGCCTTGAAGCGTACGCCCAGGGCGTACTGTGGTTCTTCTTCTTCTTCTTCGCTTGAACCGGCCTTGCTTCTTCTGGCGCTCTTGACCTTTTCCCTATTGCTCCGCAATTCCCTCTTGAGGGTTTGACAGTCTTTCTTCATGTGTCCGGGCTTGTTGCAGTGGAAACATCTTAGTCTTTCGGCTGTCCGGTACTGGGGTCCTGTTTTTAGAACGGCTTCGCCATTTTCTTCGATCGTCTTCGATTCTGTTTCGGTTCTTCGGTTAAACTCGTCCTTAAGCTTCCCAATTACGAATTCCAGAGTTATGTCGTCTTCCGGTCTTGCTTCGAGTGCCGTGATGAGCATGCCGTAGTTATCTGGCAGGCTGCACAGCAAGAGGGCTGCGACGTGGTTTTCTTTGAGATCTTCCCCCAGTCCCCTGAGCTCGTTAACTAGCTCGAGCGTTTTGTTAATGTGTTCGTCCATGCTTTGTTCACTCTTGAGCCTAAGCCCGTACAGTTTCCTGAGGAGGTACAATTTGGAAGTGAGGTTGGATCTTTCATGTACCTTTTTCAGGGCCAACCATACTGATCGGGCGGTGGTTTCGTTCCGTACGTGGATCAGCTGGTTGTCCTCCAGGAGTAGGCATATAGTGGCCTTGGCGCGCTGGTTTTTCTTTTTCCATTGTGCGTCGGCCTGTGCCGGCGTCTCTTCGATTATTATGTCCCAAAGGTCGTCTTTGCTCAACAACATTTCTATTTTAAATTTCCACAGCTGGTAGTTTTTGTTGTTGAGTTTTTCAATCGATACTCTCCCGTCCGTGGACGACATCGCTAGGCCTGGGCGTTAGGCGGTAGCGCTGATACTTTATAGGTTAGGTTCGTCGCTCACCTGCTTACGTTGACTCTGCTGCGCGGAGTTTTTAGCCGAACTGTAACAGGTGGGATGACTAATTGCTTTACCTATAGATTTTGTGAACTGGGCCCATAACCTGTTGTAAAATACATTTATTAAGGTCACTTTAACTACAGAGCGGGGCAAAAGACGTGTTCTTGTACTCAGCTAGTTTTCAACAGTTACCACAGCAACAGAAGTTGAAGCGCGACAAGGTGGCGGTGTCTTGCAGCCTACGTCTCGCTTGTATTGCGGGTTGCCTATAGCGCGGGCGTTCGTTGTACACTATCTAACATTATTATTATTATTATTATTATTATTATTATTATTATTATTATTATTATTATTATTATTATTATTATTATTATTATTATTATTATTATTATTATTATTATTATTATTATTATTATTATTATTATTATTATTATTATTATTATTATTATTATTATTATTATTATTATTATTATTATTATTATTATTATTATTATTATTATTATTAATTTATAGTAAGGGTGGGAGAAACGTGCAGCATATTGAAGTCAATAATCTCAGGTGTGCCACAAGGCTAAATTTCAGGACCAATTTTATACCTAATCTACGTCAATGCCTTGTTAAATTTATTAAAAAATGTAAAATTTATATGTATGCTGATGATACTGTTCTTGTGGCTTGCCATAGAGGTATTCATATTGCAGAGAATTATTTACAAGATGATTGTAATACATTGCTAAGTTGGACGCACGATAGAGAATTAGTTGTAAACGGTAAAAAAACAAAAATAATGCACATCTGTACACCCAAAAATAAGGATCGATTCGGAAATATAAATATCACCTGTCATTCAAGTAGTTGTTTACACGAAATGGCTAAAGGTATGTCATGTCAAAATTGTGATAGCATTATAGAGCGCGTGTCTACTCATAAGTATGTGGGTGTACTTATTGATGAGAGTTTTTTTATGGCGTCCGCATGTAGACACTTTATGTCGACGTTTGCGCACGTGTTCCTTTCATTTGTATTTACTAAGAGATGCTCTTACTTTTAAGTTGCTTAAAATGGTTTATTTTGCTTTAGTTCAATCAATTTTATCATACGGCCTTTTAGCATGGGGAAATGCTTCACAACATTATGCAGAATGTTATCAATATTCAAAATAAAATTATAAAAAATATAACCTTAGTTAAAAAGAACGAGTCGTTAAAAATATGCTATTTAGCATGCTCTGCGTTACCTATGACTGAGCTCTTTAAGTATCTAATTTATATTAAGTATTATTTTTATGATACCTATAAAGTAGTGATCTCACATGGTAAATTTACGAGATCGGAAAAAAACAAAGTTAAATTTGAAGTTCCAAGTACAATAAATAAATATGGAGATAGGCAATTTTCTGTTCTCGTACCTAAGTTTTTTAATGACCATCCCAATGATTTTTTGTTTTTCGACTCTTTTAGATTAATGAAAGATAACTGTAAAAATTGGTCGTTAGATAACCTTATTTGAATGATTTGCATTAATGGTTCTGTCTTGTATTGTTTCTGATATACTCTTCTCTTCTCGCGTTTTTTCCTCTTTTTTGAATATTTTGTGTGTTTATTAAAGGTTAAATTTAAGAGCAGTGAGAATGTCAATTTTAAGTCAGTGGGTTGGTTTTCTACAATGGTATCCTAAGGTCAGTTGTGTTCAATAATAATATTGTACAGTTATCTTGAAATGTTTCTTTGTTTTATATTATTTTTGTTTTATATTATTTAGGTGCATTTATAGTGCATATGTTGATGTAATGCACCCGTGGTTTTTCGTGGCGACTGAGGATTCTCTGCGGACAAGCTTTTATGGCTTCGCAGAATTTATTTATCTGTATGTATCTGGAAGACCGCTGTGTACTTTGAATAATCCTAATAAAAAAAAAAAAAAAAAATATTATTAATACTATTATTATTATTATTATTATTATTATTATTATTATTATTATTATTATTATTAGTATTATTATTATTATTATTATTATTATTATTATTATTATCTTTATTTATCACATCACCAGATGGCAGGTACATTATTAGTCTACAGCACCAAACGTGATCCTCACCTCTTAGGTGCTGCAACCACACATTACAAAATATGACATTACAAAGATTTTACACATTACAAAGATAATTACATTTTAAAAAGATTTTACATATCACAAAGATTATTATATTACACATAAATCAAATATAGTTGAATTCATGACACCGCGTGGCCCTGCGGTGCGACGCGGTACGAACCCGGGCCAACCCAAAACACCCGCACCGCATCGCAGGACCACGCAATGTCATAAATTCTACATAAAACAATTATATAAACATAACATAAAGACTTCAATATAAAAACTGATATCAAAATATTATAGAACCTTTCTCAAAATGCGAGCAGTACCCAGAATGGCTGTCTTCTGTAGTTTCCTTGTGTTATGTTATTATTATTATTATTATTATTATTATTATTATTATTATTATTACTATAATTATTATAATTATTATTATTATTATTATTATTATAACTATATTTATTATTATTATTATTATTATTATATATATTATTATTATGAGTTTAAATTGAGTTTGAAGCCATCCATTATCCTGTCTAGTGTCTATTTAGTATGAGTTTAAATCGAGTTTGAAGCCATCCACTCATCCAGTATCATGTATTGTGTCTGTTATTTATGCATGTTATATTTATCATTGTTCACATGAAAGTGTTTTTGGACTTTATTTTAAGAATTTTGTTGTTGGTGTATTTTGTTTATTAGTGTTTTGTTAAAATTGTACCAGTTCGCTCTACAATGTTTGTGTTTATGCAACCCACTGTTAAGCTAAGGTTTTAGCTTAGTGGGAATTCTTATTTAATGCGCAAATAAATAAATAAATGATTATGAATGAAAAAAAAAAAAAAATTATTATTATTATTATTATTATTATTATTATTATTATTATTATTATTATTATAATTATTGTTGTAAGTGTAACCCTATAAAGTATTCAACTTACTCGACATGTATTTATCTCTAAACGGATTTTAAAAATAAATTAGATTTGACTAGGAATGAACATCGATAAAATAAAAACTATCGATAATCGAAAAGATGATTTCATTATCGATCGATAATATCGAACGATAATAAATTTACAAAATTGAAGTAATCGTTTACAGTTTAAGTGATATCAAAGATTACAAACTAGTTTGTAATCTTTGGTGATATGTCGCCTAATCGAGCACATAAGGATATGGCAACATTACTTGGACACATCTGACGTGACACTGCTGAGAGTATAATCACATTTTACGAGGCCCGAGGCCTAGTATTTTGGCAGTATCTTTGAGTATTTCAATACTAGAAAGGTCCGAGAAGAACGAAATAATGCTTTACGAACCTGCTTTTTTAGAAATCAGACCGTTCGATAATATTTATGTTATCGATTATCGAAATTTTATTGCATATCGAATATCGAACGATAATATCGATTATCGTGTGCATCCCTAGATTTGACCAATAAAAACAAAAAAAACAAAAAAATTATTATTATTATTATTATTATTATTATTATTATTATTATTATTATTATTATTATTATTATTATTATTATTATTATTAATATTATAATTATTATAATTATTATTATTTATACTATCCTCGTTAACAACAACTTACTTTCTTCATTAATTTTAGCATGCTCTAGCGCAATATTATAATGCATGGAATACAACTAGACGTTGGCAGAAGTGGGCAAAATATTTCAAGCACAAATCTGTTCCTCTTATTTGGGTATACATTCATTATGTTTGGCTGAAAGGAACACAATATGTTTCCATTTCAATCCATTCCACTGTTAAGGCGCGGACAGCTGCTCACTGCTCGGCGTACAACGCGTTGTGTAGTGTGTGTAAGTGTAATGCAGACAGCTGCTCACTGCTCGGCGTACAACGCGTTGTGTAGTGTGTAAGTGTAATACGGACAGCTGCTCACTGCTCGGCGTACAACGCGTTGTGTTGTGTGTGTAGTGTAATACAGACAGCTGCTCACTGTTCGGCGTACAACGCGTTGTGTAGTGTGTGTAAGTGTAATTCAGACAGCTGCTCACTGCTCGCCGTACAACGCGTTGTGTAGTGTGTGTAAGTGTAATGCAGACAGCTGCTCAATGCTAGGCGTACAACGCGTTGTGTAGTGTGTGTAAGTGTAATGCAGACAGCTGCTCAATGCTCGGCGTACAACACGTTGTGAAGTGTGTGTAAGTGTAATGCAGACAGCTGCTCACTGCTCGGCGTACAACGCGTTGTGTAGTGTGTGTAAGTGTAATGCAGACAGCTGCTCACTGCTCGGCGTACAACACGTTGTGAAGTGTGTGTAAGTGTAATGCAGACAGCTGCTCACTGCTCGGCGTACAACGCGTTGTGTAGTGTGTGTAAGTGTAATGCAGACAGCTGCTTACTGCTCGGCGTACAACGCGTTGTGTTGTGTGTGTAAGTGTAATGCAGACAGGTGCTCACTGCTCGGCGTACAACGCGTTGTGTAGTGTGTGTAAGTGTATAATGCAGACAGCTGCTCACTGCTCGGCGTACAACGCGTTGTGTAGTGTGTGTAGTGTAATACAGACAGCTGCTCACTGCTCGGCGTACAACGCGTTGTGTAGTGTGTGTAGTGTAATGCAGACAGCTGCTCAATGCTCGGCGTACAACGCGTTGTGTAGTGTGTGTAAGTGTAATGCAGACAGCTGCTCAATGCTCGGCGTACAACACGTTGTGAAGTGTGTGTAAGTGTAATGCAGACAGCTGCTCACTGCTCGGCGTACAACGCGTTGTGTAGTGTGTGTAAGTGTAAGGCAGACAGCTGCCCACTGCTCGGCGTACAACGCGTTGTGTAGTGTGTGTAAGTGTAATGCAGACAGCTGCTCACTGCTCGGCGTACAACGCGTTGTGTAGTATGTGTAAGTGTAATGCAGACAGCTGCTCACTGCTCGGCGTACAACGCGTTGTGTTGTGTGTGTAAGTGTAATGCAGACAGCTGCCCACTACTCGGCGTACAACGCGTTGTGTAGTGTGTGTAAGTGTAATGCAGACAGCTGCTCACTGCTCGGCGTACAACGCGTTGTGTAGTGTGTGTAAGTGTAATGCAGAAATCTGCTCACTGCTCGGCGTACAACGCGTCGTGTTGTGTGTGTAGTGTAATACAGACAGCTGCTCACTGTTCGGCGTACAACGCGTTGTGTAGTGTGTGTAAGTGTAATGCAGACAGCTGCTCACTGCTCGGCGTACAACGCGTCGTGTTGTGTGTGTAGTGTAATACAGACAGCTGCTCACTGTTCGGCGTACAACGCGTTGTGTAGTGTGTGTAAGTGTAATGCAGACAGCTGCTCACTGCTCGGCGTACAACGCGTTGTGTAGTATGTGTAAGTGTAATGCAGACAGCTGCTCACTGCTCGGCGTACAACGCGTTGTGTTGTGTGTGTAAGTTTTATGCAGACAGCTGCCCACTACTCGGCGTACAACGCGTTGTGTAGTGTGTGTAAGTGTAATGCAGACAGCTGCTCACTGCTCGGCGTACAACGCGTTGTATAGTGTGTGTAAGTGTAATGCAGACAGCTGCTCACTGCTCGGCGTACAACGCGTTGTGTACTGTGTGTAAGTGTAATGCAGACAGCTGCTCACTGCTCGGCGTACAACGCGATGTGTAGTGTGTGTAAGTGTAATGCAAACAGCTGCTCACTGCTCGGCGTACAACGCGTTGTGTACTGTGTGTAAGTGTAATGCGACAGCTGCTCACTGCTCGGCGTACAACGCGTTGTGTAGTGTGTGTAAGTGTAATGCAGACAGCTGCTCACTGCTCGGCGTACAACGCGTTGTGTAGTATGTGTAAGTGTAATGCAGACAGCTGCTCACTGCTCGGCGTACAACGCGTTGGTTAGTGTGTGTAAGTGTAATGCAGACAGCTGCTAACTACTCGGCGTACAACGCGTTGTGTAGTGTGTGTTAGTGTAATGCAGACAGTTGCTCACTGCTCGGCGTACAACGCGTTGTGTAGTGTTTGTAAGTGTAATGCAGTCAGCTGCTCACTGCTCGGCGTACAACGCGTTGTGTAGTGTGTGTAAGTGTAATGCAGACAGCTGCTCACTGCTCAGCGTACAACGCGTTGTGTAGTGTGTGTAAGTGTAATGCAGATAGCTGCTCACTGCTCGGCGTACAACGCGTTGTGTAGTGTGTGAAAGTGTAATGCAGAGTGCTGCTCAATGCTCGGCGTACAACGCGTTGTGTAGTGTGTGTAAGTGTAATGCAGACAGCTGCTCACTGCTCGGCGTACAAGGCGTTCTGTAGTGTGTGTAAGTGTAATGCAGACAGCTGCTCACTGCTCGGCGTACAACGCGTTGTGTATTGTGTGTAAGTGTAATTCAGACAGCTGCTCACTGCTCGGCGTACAACGCGTTGTGTTGTGTGTGTAAGTGTAAGGCAGACAGCTGCTCACTGCTCGGCGTACAACGCGTTGTGTAGTGTGTGTAAGTGTAATGCAGACAGCTGCTCACTGCTCGGCGTACAACGCGTTGTGTAGTGTGTGTAAGTGTAATGCAGACAGCTGCTCACTGCTCGCCGTACAACGCGTTGTGTAGTGTGTGTAAGTGTAATGCAGACAGCTGCTCACTGCTCGGCGTACAACGCGTTGTGTAGTGTGTGTAAGTGTAATGCAGACAGCTGCTCACTGCTCGGCGTACAACGCGTTGTGTAGTGTGTGTAAGTGTAATGCAGACAGCTGCTCACTGCTCGGCGTACAACGCGTTGTGTTGTGTGTGTAAGGGTAATGCAGACAGCTGCTCACTGCTCGGCGTACAACGCGTTGTGTAGTGTGTGTAAGTGTAATGCAGACAGCTGCTCACTGCTCGGCGTACAACGCGTTGTGTAGTGTGTGTAAGTGTAATGCAGAAATCTGCTCACTGCTCGGCGTACAACGCGTCGTGTTGTGTGTGTAGTGTAATACAGACAGCTGCTCACTGTTCGGCGTACAACGCGTTGTGTAGTGTGTGTAAGTGTAATGCAGACAGCTGCTCACTGCTCGGCGTACAACGCGTCGTGTTGTGTGTGTAGTGTAATACAGACAGCTGCTCACTGTTCGGCGTACAACGCGTTGTGTAGTGTGTGTAAGTGTAATGCAGACAGCTGCTCACTGCTCGGCGTACAACGCGTTGTGTAGTATGTGTAAGTGTAATGCAGACAGCTGCTCACTGCTCGGCGTACAACGCGTTGTGTTGTGTGTGTAAGTTTTATGCAGACAGCTGCCCACTACTCGGCGTACAACGCGTTGTGTAGTGTGTGTAAGTGTAATGCAGACAGCTGCTCACTGCTCGGCGTACAACGCGTTGTATAGTGTGTGTAAGTGTAATGCAGACAGCTGCTCACTGCTCGGCGTACAACGCGTTGTGTACTGTGTGTAAGTGTAATGCAGACAGCTGCTCACTGCTCGGCGTACAACGCGATGTGTAGTGTGTGTAAGTGTAATGCAAACAGCTGCTCACTGCTCGGCGTACAACGCGTTGTGTACTGTGTGTAAGTGTAATGCGACAGCTGCTCACTGCTCGGCGTACAACGCGTTGTGTAGTGTGTGTAAGTGTAATGCAGACAGCTGCTCACTGCTCGGCGTACAACGCGTTGTGTAGTATGTGTAAGTGTAATGCAGACAGCTGCTCACTGCTCGGCGTACAACGCGTTGGTTAGTGTGTGTAAGTGTAATGCAGACAGCTGCTAACTACTCGGCGTACAACGCGTTGTGTAGTGTGTGTTAGTGTAATGCAGACAGTTGCTCACTGCTCGGCGTACAACGCGTTGTGTAGTGTTTGTAAGTGTAATGCAGTCAGCTGCTCACTGCTCGGCGTACAACGCGTTGTGTAGTGTGTGTAAGTGTAATGCAGACAGCTGCTCACTGCTCAGCGTACAACGCGTTGTGTAGTGTGTGTAAGTGTAATGCAGATAGCTGCTCACTGCTCGGCGTACAACGCGTTGTGTAGTGTGTGAAAGTGTAATGCAGAGTGCTGCTCAATGCTCGGCGTACAACGCGTTGTGTAGTGTGTGTAAGTGTAATGCAGACAGCTGCTCACTGCTCGGCGTACAAGGCGTTCTGTAGTGTGTGTAAGTGTAATGCAGACAGCTGCTCACTGCTCGGCGTACAACGCGTTGTGTATTGTGTGTAAGTGTAATTCAGACAGCTGCTCACTGCTCGGCGTACAACGCGTTGTGTTGTGTGTGTAAGTGTAAGGCAGACAGCTGCTCACTGCTCGGCGTACAACGCGTTGTGTAGTGTGTGTAAGTGTAATGCAGACAGCTGCTCACTGCTCGGCGTACAACGCGTTGTGTAGTGTGTGTAAGTGTAATGCAGACAGCTGCTCACTGCTCGCCGTACAACGCGTTGTGTAGTGTGTGTAAGTGTAATGCAGACAGCTGCTCACTGCTCGGCGTACAACGCGTTGTGTAGTGTGTGTAAGTGTAATGCAGACAGCTGCTCACTGCTCGGCGTACAACGCGTTGTGTAGTGTGTGTAAGTGTAATGCAGACAGCTGCTCACTGCTCGGCGTACAACGCGTTGTGTTGTGTGTGTAAGGGTAATGCAGACAGCTGCTCACTGCTCGGCGTACAACGCGTTGTGTAGTGTGTGTAAGTGTAATGCAGACAGCTGCTCACTGCTCGGCGTACAACGCGTTGTGTAGTGTGTGTAAGTGTAATGCAGACTGTTGCTCACTGCTCGGCGTACAACGCGTTGTGTAGTGTGTGTAAGTGTAATGCAGACAGCTGCTTACTGCTCGGCGTCCAACACGTTGTGTAGTGTGTGTAAGTGTAATGCAGACAGCTGCTCACTGCTCAGCGTCCAACGCGTTGTGTAGTGTGTGTAAGTGTAATGCAGACACATCGTATAATTGAAGCTACACGAAGTCATTACAATGCTGGATGTATTGTACGCCTCTACGCAAAAAGCACCGAGCTAATTCCAGTCTCGACATACAGCCCTTATTACGTTGTACTTGTAATTACGTTACTTGTATTAAACAGCATGCAGCAAAGATGCAGCGTTTAAAATTTGTATTTTCCACGTGTCTTGCTTCACAGTAAAATATCATCATGTACCATTTCTGAACTAATCAAAATACCGCGGAAAACGCCGACGGATATAACTCAGGCAGCGTCGCCGTAGCTGTTCATTGATATAATCAAATCGATGTTTATTGAAACGGTGTAGTTTCTTTCGCTATATTGGAGCTAGTGTATTTCAGGAATATAAGGAGCTATATCCACTATATTCACAGTACACAAACACTGCACACTATTTTCACTATCATTCAATCACTGCTCGTCCCCCGGTCTCATTGAGACAGAAATGAAAGTGAAAACACGTATTGTCGAATTATTATAGTTACAACTTCATTTGAATTTACAACGGATTATCGAGAGCAGTGCTCTATCGTTTTTGTGTGCTTTTTTTTTTACATATTTTTATATCCACTCTCTAAGGTTTTTTTTGGGGGGAATAAAACACAACCTGTCCACTGCTGAGGTACAGATTATGGAACTGTTTCAGAAACTTTACAAATAAGTTAATATAATACTGACTCTACGTGTCTGTCTTGTCTGGCCACATATGAGTGATCATGCAACATGAACTGAACGAAGGGGATTTTGAGTGGAATGAGTGTAAGGAATATGATTGCATGTATCATTACGAAATAATGCTACATAATATGCTCGCAACTACAGATGGACAGAGCCAAATAGATTTTGTTTGGAAGAGCCTAGAATGGCATTCTACCTAAAGATCAATTATTGAGGTCAAGAAGTAGGCTACATTGTGTGCATAGGAGGAAGTAACTGAACAGTTCAAAATAAAAGAGGTTTTGAAATATATGGTTGTAAATGAAGAACTATATTAAAAGGGAAACATTAAAGATGTGTTGAGGATTGAAGACAAAATTATGGTTTATGGACAAATCTAATACATGGAATACCGAGGGTTTGTCTAGAGTTGGATACAGCATTATATTATCTATTTAATTTAGCCAATGCCTTTACTTATGCAGAGAGGCGGATCTTTTGGGCATGTGAGGGGGATAGGGGGGGGGGGGGGCACTGCCATGTCACTAAAGGGTACTGCAATACTACTGAATTGTAGTTGAAGACCAAGTGGAAGTCTGAAATTGAACAAGACAGACTTAGATGGAAATAATATGTATTTACAACTGCCACAGATAGCCCAGGATATTCGTCGTAATGAATATAATATAGAAGTGAAAAGGCTGCCAGAAAAACAAGAAATAATTCAGATGTGAAAAGAATAACGGCGATAAAAAATTCTTGTTTTATTATTTACATCACCTCTGTTTATTGAGTGTATTATACGAAATAGTATTTGTATGACGAATCACTAATGTAACAAGAGTACAACATTGTGGCACAGATTGTGGTATTCGTGCATACATCGCCAGCCGCCCAAAAGTACATGAAATCATATTATATTCAGAATTTATACAAAAAAACGCATGCAGATGTGCATCATTGCAGGTTCCGCCATCAACAAAAAACTTAATAATAACTGCCAACTACTACTGTGAGTGGAAGAAGTGTGTTTGCTTCAGTATGCATGCGATGTGTGTGTAATATATGTAGGCAGATGTGGTTGTGTGTGGGGGTGTGTGGGTATTCATGAGTAATGCGTGTGGTGCGATGGTAGTTGCATTATTAATAAGGTTAAGTTATTGTCAGTACGTACATTATTATAGTAATATACGTTATTGCATATCATTTTGTGGAATATACGCTCTGTTACCACGGTCGATTACATAATCATTACATAATAGTATGTTATTTGCATATTAGGTATATTGATAAACTAAATTGATTCTGCAGAAACGTGTGTATACGTATTGTACGAGACCTAGTGAAAACTTTTCATTTTTTAAATAGGGTTATACACAATATGGTTTCTCTAATTCACGTTGAATATCCCTCCATGTGTGAAAAACATTACGTTCAGTCACAAACAGATATAACCCTAAACCGTTTATCTGTCAGTGCGGTATAGACGTCTGCAGACAAAAGTAAAGAAATAAAATAGTAGAGGTCTTCTTTGAGCATTCATACACAGTTACAATCCTGCTACAGTTTGGGGTTTGTATGATGGGACATAAGAAGACAGAAAGACAAAAACAAAACGACCCAGTTGGGAATCAAACCCAGGTCTCCCACTTGCTGGGCGGGCACTCTGACTTATGAGCTACAGAGATGTATGTATATATACAACACATTGTTTGTACATGGGACTGTTTGCCGCGAATATCCTAAAAGGAGACTCCAACGTACCCGGCTGTCCCCTCCCTACGCAGATGATAATTCTTTACGATATTCGCGGTAACAAAAAGAACATGTTTGAACCACGGTTATATTTTTTTAAATAAATAATCAAATCACAGATGCATAAATAATTAGAGATTGTATATAAGAAAGAAGCTGTTTGAAAATTGCAGGAAGGTCGTTGAAGCATAAGGTCATTGAAAGTTGTAGGAATTCAGCCTGGTGAGCGAAGACGGCCTTCATTGTTACATTAGCACACTGCGATGAGGCGAAGAAGTTTTGGCAAGGTCGGGGCATAGACCCCTTCTCAAGATTATGTCACCACTCACCAGTCTTCTCTTCTCTTTAGACTCGCCAGTCCATTGTGCATGTTAAACATTACATTGATCGAAAACGTTCTTCATATGCAGTTACATATTATTTGTTTGAAGAATATTTCGGAAATTCAAATCTGAAACTATTGCCGAGTAGCCTTCGTTTTTTTTTTAGCTCGTGAACTTATGAAGAGGATTTTATTTTAATTTTTGATATTATTATTATTAACAAAACGAAGATTTAAAAGTAAAATAATTACTCTTAACCAATTTGAATTATTCAGTGTTTAAAGACATACTCAGTACCGTATCCAGGTATCCATGGGAGGAGCTGGGGGGGGGGGGGGGGGGGGAGGGGGAGGACTGAAGCCCCCCCCCCCCCTAAATCCCAACTTTAATTATACTCTGCAAATCATCTTTATTTACGCAAAAAACTAAATAGATTTAAGTATTAATTTCTCTATTTGCTTAGTCAGGAAACTCCCGTATATGTGAAATTGTATAAATTGTAACAATATGGTAGTTTTATATAATAATGATCTGTTGAAATTATTTTGAAATCGTATTTGGCGCCGTTAAAACCCGATCCCGCTCAGCAAATCACCTCACCTATTTCTAAAAAAAATACGGATTTGTAAAACATTGCGAGGGGGACATCCCCAACACCCATACCCCCCGTGTCGTTTATTGAGCACCTTTTTACAATTATGTTCTACTCAAGGCAGCCCTCCGCGAAATATATTTCTGCGTACGCCACTGGAGATACTTGACAGCTTAGTTAATATATGAATCTTCCGAGTCAGATCCGTTATACATCGCCGGGTCGTCCCTCATAAAGAGAGTCCAGTGGGGGGATGACAATGGGAGGGCATGGGCCAAGTGGGGGGATGACAGTGGGAGGGCAGGGCCATGAGTGGGGGGATGACAATGGGAGGGGAACGGGATCCGGATAGAGTCTCTTAGTGTTGACTCTTACGACTAGCAGAGTCACCCCAGGTTATTAGACTATCCTTGTGTTGGGCCTATTACCCCAGTACAGGCCTAGACGGCCATGATTTGCCTGATGCGCAGTAGTTGTTTATACTTCAGTATTTTACCTAGAAGGACGTACTCTCTGTGCCTCACGCATGATTTATAACATCAGTAAAAATGGTTATGGCAAGCAAAGTTATACAGTAACGACTCTTGTACGTCTATGCTGATTATTATAACATAAATTTAAAATTTTCCATATTTTCATGGGGATTTCTTTACTATTATTGTTATTACTTGTTTCTTGTCACTTACGTATTGGCTATTGCTTACATTATCTACTGTTCCTTTATTCGTCTAATCAATAGAATTGTAATGTTAGTTATTTCTACTCGTACAGTGATTTATGAGAAACAAATATTACTTGCATGCTTACAGGACAAATCGTCCAATTCAAAACGTCCAAAAATGTTATAGTAGGCCTACAACTTACAAATTGGTCAAACTTGAAGAATAGTCCAAGCCCATACTTCATCCATGTATTAATGTCGAAAATCATTATGGTCCAACTAACAAATTGGCCCAACTTGAAAAAAAGTCCAAACCCATATCATTTCGTCCATGCTTAAATTAACGTTATTCATCGTATATATCCCCCAGTACTGTCCTTAATATTTGAGATGGCGGAGTATTAGGATGTTGCTGTGCGTTTTAAAGCATTTGAGATCTTCCTCACTTCACCTGCAACGTTGGCTGTGTGCTGGTGACTTTCTTTTCCGTTCTTCAGAACTGTAATGTTGTTTAGATCAGCCTTGGTTGTGCATCGTGTATTGCACGTCAGCCGCTCCTCGCACCTTCAGCACCGTGTTTGCCTGTCTTTACTAAATGAATGAAAATGATAGGCAACCTGATTAAGTAAAAGCATGGGTTTTCCCTTTTGGGAGTAAACTATTTCACCCATATATGTATATATATTCACCCTTAATTTAAAATAATATTTGCCCCTAAGGAAATTTCGTTAACAAATACTGAAAAATTCTGAAACCTCCTGTAACTAAGCAACTTGCTACAATAAATTAAACTTTGAAAACTGTTTTTGAATTTAGGTAGCTTATTGTTAAGTGCCACATCCACGGTGATTCACTTGACGAAATTTAATGGACCATATTCATGATTGGACCATATTCATGAATGGACCATATTCATGATTGGACCATATCCATGATTGGACCTTATGCAAATGGGCCATTTCCCCTGGATCACTTGGAATGGACTTTATTTATTGGACGAATTATTTATTGGACCAAAAGTATTGGACGTTATGTCCGCTAACCACTTGCGTTACTGCTACTCCTTTCTTTGTTCTTTATTATTACAACCATACATTTATACAGATAACACATGATTCAAAATAATGTTATGTTTTGTCTAAATATAGCTACGCTACGCCACATGTCGTATTTACAAATCTGGTTAATAAAATATGAATATAAATTATACGGCTATACATAACGAATCGTAACTATCTTGTAAACGTAGTTAAACGCATATATTAAGTCATCAAACATCTGCGTTCTTGACTTCTGACTTTTTCTTTGATTGAGTATTTTAGCAAATGCTCTGTTTGATAAAGAATTATTAAGGATAACTTTATATAAGTAACCAAATAAATAATGTTATAATAAGTAAACTAGGTAATAATTACCTAGCTATAGATCAATATTTTGTCGTTCAGTTCAATATACACACATGATACACATAACATGCAAACAATTACCTATAACTGAACAAATATGGATCTCCCCAAATGCCTAATATATTTATATACATTATAAGAAAACATTTCTCGCTAAAATTTTTAATAATAAATCAAGATATACAAAAGACAAACCAAAAAACACAACAATCAAAAAACAGTACCAAACCCCAAACAAAACTAATACCCCAGCAAAATATCAGCTAAAACGAACCCACTTACATCACTGGACAGTAATGTCCGTAAATCCCCTCGAACTCCTCGAACCTCCGCCAGGGGACTGACGGACCTTGGCTGGACAGCTCTTTGAGCTTGCTCCTCGTTACGGGCCCCTCTTGAGATAATGCAGCAGTTCTTCCGTCTTCTTTGACAGTGTTCAACAGGCTGATTGTATGTCGGAAACACCTGCCGAACTTGCATAATTATATGATGTCACACAAGACAGAAAGTCCAGACAAAAACCCGAAAGAAAACCGACCCCGCTGGGAATCGAACCCAGGTCTCTCACTTCCGTTTTTCATATGATATCGAATACGGTTTGTATAGTAAGGCCCCGTTTTTCAATCGGTTAACGGGTCGTTAGCTGACGGTCCGTAATCTGTAACCCAACAAACCCTTTGCAGATAACGGACCGTCAGCTAACGGCCCCGTTAATGACCGATTGCAAAACCGGACCTAAGTAGTTTATGAAGTCACATCAGAAAGTAAAAACCGACCCTGCTGGGAATCGAACCCAGGTCTCCCACTTGCCGGGCGGGCACTCTAACCACTGAGCTACAGTGGCGGCGAATTACAATCTGTCTTTTTTCTTGTTATAAAAAATGCATCTACAATCAACAAATAAGCCAAATGGCAATTCGCTGCCTCTGTAGCTCAGGGGCCAGTGTCCGCTCGATTCACAGTGGGGTTAGTTTTTTACTTTCTGTCTTGTGTGACATATAAATATAATATATATATAATATATATATATTATGAATAGTGTTGAGTGTGTTTCCACAGATTATGTAAAAGAACATTGTTTGGACTTTCTAACGCTCTCGCCATTCATATTATTACTGTGTCTGCACGCCTCAAATACGAAGCATTATATTTTATTCTAAAATTCATTATACATGGCGTGTATTAATTAATGTTATTTGGTCCGAGTATTTGTAGCTGTCAATAATTGTGTTTCGTAACTTATTATTGGTTTCTTGAATAACGGAATTGACATCAGTTTGTAACCACACCTGTCGTTTTCAGCTGTCGTTCGAAGATGTGTTCCTTTTGTTTAATTCGCTCTTTTCCTTGAGCAATAAGGACAAGTATTTTATTATTATTTTTATTATTATTATTATTATTATTATTATTATTATTATTATTATTATTATTATTATTATTATTATTATTATTATTATTATTATTATTACTATTATTATTATTATTATTATTATTATTATTATTATTATTATTATTATTATTATTATTATTATTATTATTATTATTATTATTATTATTATTATTATTATTATTATTATTATTATTCTTATTATTATTATTATCATATCAATGTGTGCACTTCTGAGCTTTACATCGATGGGTGTGTGGTTGAATCGGATGCAAGACAAGGATTCACAGTTAATTACAATCATTTCATTAAAATTGCATATTCATCGTACGCTGTTGATTATGTAGTTAAACTAACAATAAAACAAACCAAACATAGCGAAAGGAAGGTAGCCCAGCATGGATGCGGCTAGTCTGACATAATTGCTACAACACTCAGATGATTCGAAGATTCATGCTTCCATATTTTGTTCTTCTATTTGTTAAGCTCAAGTTCGTAGGCTACTCGCCTATGGTGCTTGCATAATATTAAGTTACCGGTAAAGGACATTGGTTAAGCAAGTGGATAGACCGAAAAAACATCACTGGCATCTATCTAATCTAAATGCGTCACATTTCAATCATTTTCCAGAAATGTGCAGGCAGCGCATTATAGTTTGTAGGTCACCCATCGAGGATTACACGCACAATTTAAAGAAATACAATTGGTTGGAATTCGTAGTCGGCCACTACACGTAGGGGCACCCGTTGTGATTATGGACTTGTTTTCTGTGCGAACAACAGCTGTTATCTTGGTAACAACGGGCGGCACCCTTAAGTGTAGGGAACGAATATGATTTGCAGCCTGTCATAGGTTAAACTAAATATTAGTATTAAAATATTATGAGCCAAACATTAAATTGTTATAACTTATGTGAATGAAAAGTCAATATTAGCAATTTGGTATTTATTGCGACTTTTATGAGCATTAATTTCGACTGTGAAATTATTTTGTGTGCGGCTCATTCGTCCCATCTTTGCTCTTGGAAAACCATGTCTATAATAATATATTGCATTTTTCCTTTCATCAAACTATTCTTTAAAATTATGTCACAAATTCAAATTTGTTTCATCAACAATGAATAACAGTACGGCATTTGTTATGTTGTAAATTGAACAAATTTGTCAATCCGCTCTTATTGATCTGCACTTGTTGATCCGCTCTTGTTGATCCACTCTTGTCGATCCGCTCTTGTTGATCCGCTCTTGTTGATCCGCTCTTGCTGATCCACTCTTGTCGATCTGCTCTTGTTGATCTGTTCCTGTCGATCCTTCTTGTTGATCCGCTCTTGTTGATCCGCTCTTGTTGATCCGCTCTTGTTGATCTGCTCTTGTTGATCTGCTCTTGTTGATCTGGTCCTGTCGATCCACTCTTGTTGATCCGCTCTTGTTGATCCACTCTTGTCGATCTGCTCTTGTTGATCTGGTCCTGTCGATCCACTCTTGTTGATCCGCTCTTGTTGATCCACTCTTGTTGATCTGGTCTTTTGGACAAGACTATGACTATTGTATATAATCATTGTGAGTAATTACGAACTTAAAATTGGACAAAGCCGTAGGCGCTGCCGACGTCGACGACAATTTAGACGACGACAGCTTAGGCGATGATGTCACTGTCCAATATATTTCAACAATATACAAGGTCAGTTTCTCACAATGGCCCATCTCTGCCGTTATCCTAGTAATATTATAATGATAACTGTAATTACAATTACAAAAGATTAATGTCTGCCTCTGTCCCGGATATTGCATTTAAAAATACCTAATTAAAGGCGCCTAATTTCGTCTTCTCACTTTACACCATAAGGTGGCCGTGTTTATATATCGGCTTTATAAATTATCCGGCCAGCACAAAGTGTACCGTGTACGTTGCGCAGGTAATTAGATAGAGACGGTGAAGGGGGGGGGGGATAAGAATACAGATGTTGGATTAATGAGAATAGGCTCGGAGTGTTGCGACAGACAGTCCTGCCCACTGAGGTTCGTGCCTGCTCGCTAAGTCTTTGTGTGTTGGGCCGCACTCACGCACATACACAGACCCACACTCAATCAAAACATCTCTATGAGCGGCGCACACGGAAACGAACGTTACCGATTCGTTGGCGTCGACATTAATATTATACGCTTTTTGAATGAGGTGCTGAAATTTACCTCCACACACGCGAAGAGGAATATATAATTATAGAATAAAATCAATATATTTGCCTTGTTTTTTTCTTTCCAGTTCCCTTTTTAGGTATTATAATACGTTTTCCTTTTGTTTCACAACTATAACCATTTCTGTTTCTCTCTCCTTTTAATATTTTTTTAGTTTAATGGTCTTACTTTTCTTTTCACACTTGTGTGTATTTTCTGTTGAATACAATTTAATATAATCTTTTATAATAATAATAATAATAATAATAATAATAATAATAATAATAATAATAATAATAATAATAATAATAATAATAATAATAATAATAATAATAATAATAATAGTAATAATAATAATAATAATAATAATAATAATAATAATAATAATAATAATAATAATAATAATAATAATAATAATAATAATAATAATAATAATAATAATAATAATAATAATAATAATAATAATAATAATAATACCAATGCGCAACAATATCGTTGCTTATTAAAAAACAATGAAAGAGAGTTATTTCTTGATTTGCAGTTTTATTTTTTGTACGGCAGCATAAGGTACAAACCAAACAGGTGGATGGTTTTGGATTTCTCATCTCTTTAGTTTCAATACATTGCATTGTTAAATAAAGTTTTCATTATTTTGTTTAATCATACATTCATGTGTTAAATTGTTTATGAAATCGAATCTTTTTTCTTTTCTATCAGGCTTGTATAGGCCTACAGTTCAGCATAAAAAGAAAATTATCATTATTAGTTACTATTAGTATATCATTTCCCTCTTAAAAATAGCTCGATTTTTCCTAAAAATTCTCTTTTGTGTAGTAGCGTATGCTTTAAATTCTTGTTTTTGCTTATTTATGCCTATCGTCGTGGTTAAACTGATGACATAAGAACTTGAAGAAGCCAGGCAAATTAATAGTGAATTGAATAAAACGCGTCATTTACCGTCTACTGCGTTCAGTTGACGTATACGTTTTCAGGTTTCAAAATGTACCGAGTGACATGAACGGGTGAAGGAGGGGAAGAGGGAGCAAGAGGGGACGGTCAAAGGCAAAGTATTCTGGTTCTAGAACTAAAACACGCAAATTTGCAAGAAATCGATCAAGAACGAAGTGACATTTCTCGGAGTTATGCAAGTCCGATTTTTACTCTAGTAGCTGCCCATTTCCTGAATCAGTTTGGAACCAGTGTCGTAGTGAAGTACAACCGCCCCTGTTGGCGTTGGAAGTACTGACGTGCCCCCAAGTAAGACTAGTTCACCCCGCTCTGCAGGAGAACAAACCCGCACGCACACGCACGTGTGTCAAGTGCCGGTAAAGGCGCGAGGGTCGGTCGCGTGTGGATCCGACAACTTTCGTCCACTTCTTCGTCGTCTCTCACTGTAGCAAGTATAATTCTCAGCGGCCGTCCGAACTTCCATTACCGTTTTACAGACCTATGAGTATGGCTCTGATTTGCGTTGTGCCCTATCCGTACAAAACTAATCACAACAAGCCCTGCTGACTGGAATGTTGGTACCCCATCATTTGGGTTGGACTCTTAGGGGCAGTGGTGATGTACGTAGGCGTCCCCAGTGGGCAATGCAGGCCGACGTCGGCTGCGCCTCAATGATGGGAGCCCTCCAGGGCAGCGTTTGAGGTGTCGGACCTGAAACTTTGAGTTTCGTAACTCATTGTTCTCATAGTAACCGAGCCTAGCCCTGTACAGGGGTGGATATAGGGAGTGAGATATCCTAACGGATGGGTGAACACCCTCCACACAAATAACCTGTAACTTAGTTGCGTCAATAATCAAATCAACTCCTCGATCCTCGAGTGGGTTCTCAATCGTGTCGTTTTAGAGTTTTCCCAATGTTTAAGTATACTCATGCTTACGACAGTCGATTTCCAATGGTAATGACTTAATTTTCTACTTATCTACATCCTATTATACCATCACTTGAAATGTGTTGTGTGTTGAAATGTTCTGTTTTTTTTATGGACAATTTAGTATTTACGACCTTCGGTTAGTTACCTGGAAATGTCAAACACAGCGTGTGAGACTTACGACTGAGGTATGTTTGCGCACACCAGGAATAATATATTGATTTTAGTTGAAACAATGTGCGGGAAAGGGACAGAGTAGAAGGGCCTGAGGTGGAACAAGTATATTTTTAATTGTATCATTTGATTCATTTCTTGTAAAACCTGCCAATATTGATTAGCTTAAACATTTTTGTTGTAAATCGAAGTAGGTATACTATTTGTCGATTTGAGAATCGATCCAACAATATTCCCCACCTCACGAGGTTTAGGAGGCGGGGGGGGGGGGGGGGATTATAAGTTGCTATGCACACAACACACTCCAAACAAGTACAGATAAAACAGCATACCAAATACCTTAGTATACAATTGAACATACCTTACACGAAAACCAAGCTAATCCATTGATATTTTACAAAGGCCAATAAATAATTCAATTTGCCGGACCATTCGTGTACGAAATCAAGCGAGAGGCACGTGTAAAGTTTGCAAACTTGCTAAGCGTTTATCCCGTAGGGCCGTGCACAATGAAGGTAATTCGAATTTACAACTTTGAGTCAAATTATTTTGCACGTGCACTTCTGAGGTAACATTAAACAGGATCTTGAAAGCTCAAGCTCAATAAACCCAGAGACTGTGAAACATTGCTCAATAAAATAACAACCATGATCCTAACTATTTATAATCTCGAGTCATTTGCTTCCGTCATGTTTTACTGTGCGTGTATATGTCATTGTGTGTGTGTGTGTGGTGTAACATAAGCCTGGTGGTTGGTTGAAGTTGCGCATGCGCATGGTGCTTTCAAATAACATGCTATACACCTACACATTAAGTGTATGTTACACTGAGTTTAAGGAAATAACGTGTAAATACAAAAAGAATGTCGAGATTCATGTTCAATTGGCATCTTGCCATATAAATGATGTATTTTTCTATGACGTAGGTTTAACGCCTAATGCTTGATAATATAATGAAGTCAAATACAATACGCAACAAATACATTTTAAATCATTGAGCTTTTAGATAGTAGTGATTTTATGGCCAGTTAAAATGAGTACCGGTGTAGTGATTTCAAAGTGTGGGCTCTACGTCATTCATTTGAACTGGAGAATTGTTAGTTCGATAAAATTAGCATTATGTAGCGCTGCTTATCTAGTACTAATACACAACCCTGACTGTGATGTTACTGTTCTTTTTTACTCTTTTCAGTTATAAAGCGTTTCACGGAAAATATTTATGTTTATTGTAGGATAACTGATTTCTTAGGATTGTGAATGCTTAGTAAGCAATTTGTTCCATAGCTGACGTGTGATACGTATTTGGCAGAGTCACCTTTTGTTAGACTCATTGTAAACGATCCTGTGATTAGGGCCCATCATTATGATAGATGCGAGAGCTTCCACTTAGCCAACTTATCAGTCATATTATATAAATCAAGATTCAAGATTATTAATTGTCTCATAATATCATGTTTGATCCTTCAATTCTAATGTTTTTATAAAATGTAACATCCTTTCAGTGTTTTTTCTATTGACTGGCAATTTATTGTAATACTATACACCTTTAATTGGAAGTACATACTATTGTGCGATTAAGTTTGAATAGTTTGTTAATGTACAACTATGCATGCTTATTGTATCTCAATTCTACCATCTTAAATAATGAAGTAAATTAGTTCGTGCTTCACACTCCATTGATTGTCAAGAGTCCACTTGCTCCATTCTTTGTGTACGTGAGTGTACATCCGGTGCGTTGTGCACCAGTTTCCGCATCGTCTGGCGTCCCGACGCCCAGCCTGCATGTTGGGGTAGGTCTGCGATTGATCCACGCTGCAGTTTGCAGTGACGTGTGTGTTCACTGGCCAGTCAGCACATTACGCCAGACAATGCTGACATAGCCAACATGCCGGCAACCCTAAAGAAGAAGGTTTGCACTAAACCACCAACTAAATGTCGCTAAATGATAAATACTATTAATCGTAATAAAATAAGGACTATAATAATAATGATAATTCCTGTAACAATATAATAATGTTACCTAAATAATCTACAAATCTGGCGATAGACATTGATTACTTTGTCAGTTTTTATTAGCGTACGGTCAGATATTATTTTTAGTTATACTTATTAGGCTTACTGACTGTATTATACCCTATTAATATACTATCCCATACTATACTATTATTTTATTATACTTTACTACCCTATGAGGAATCATATGTGTTTTAGAGAGATGATACTAAATTTACTTCAGTACTGTCTGAGTTTATATATATATATATAACAGGTAAGCTGTTGGGGTATATCCTTCTACCTACTAGCCTTTTGGCCTCTCTTTAATCCAGTATATATATATATATATATAAAATCAGACAGTACTGAAGTAAATCATAATATATATATTATTATTATTCTGGATTAATAGTGATTTGTTACCTCACATGCTGTCTCACATAATGACTTATAAAGAGTATATATAGATCGTGTTCGTGTACTAAGAATGTAAAAGCAGTAAAGCACATCGACGTTGTCTGTGTATTCATTATTAACCCCGTAAACATATCCCATCACTTAATAAAAACCAGTACAGATAGACAGAAACAACATTCAATCGAGGCGCAATGTAATCTGTATTCATGTTGAAACATAAGCTGAATGCGATGCGACGATGTCTGAACTTGTTTTGTTGTGTAAGGGTGGTATTGTTTACACAAGAGCTGCGTAAGTTAAACTCTGCCTCGAGTGTATAATGGGGTAGATCTAAGTGAACACCATTCAACAGGCTATCCATCTCCAACGTTGTCTTTTCACTCACACGATGCAAAATAGTCTTTAAATTATACTAAATGCATTAATTAGCACACCTTCCTTGTAACTTGACGCACGCAGAAAACATATACTGTAAGATCTGACGGTAAGTAAAATATTATACCCCATATACATTTCTGAACTGGTTTATTAAACGCGAACAATGTTTTCTAACGACATGGACATGTCAATATCAAGCTACTCTACTGCCGGTACGTAAAATTACGAAAATAAATATATTATGATACATTCGCTACCAAAAAATACCGACGCAAAATGTAATGTTAAATTTTTATTGCGAAAATATATCTCACAAAATGTATTGCAATTCAATTTACAAAATTAATGTTAAGAGTCCAATGTGCACTTTATTCGCGAACTTAACTGTCACTGGGCTTTTCATCGATTTACGGGAGTAATGAAGTGGTGGTATATACACTCAAGTTTGTACATTGAAGACCACTAATTTCAAATTAGATTCAAATGGTCAATCAGCCCTAGCCATTCATTATGATATTACTTATCTCTTATCGTAAAAACACGATGCAATCGCTTGTATGAAATAATTACGATTATTGAAATTCGATTACTTTCTTTATTTTCTATCATAGGCCTATAGTGTTGGTAGCTGGAAGAATGACCTGTTTCTGGTTAGAACTGTACAACTTAGTCTAAAAGATGAACAGCGTTTGATCATGGCTTTATAATAGTACCTACTCCATGGTTTGATGTTGAAAATCCAGTTTACAATTACAAACAACGATCAATTTTTTGTCTATCCTATTCAGCATTACACCGTTTTTTACATTAATAAAATAACAAGAAACATATTCTATGATACACGTATATAACAATAAAGAACACGCTAGAACTGGGACACAACGAGAACGTAACAAAAAACAAACAAGGAAATTTTAACTTAAATATTGATTTGTTTTCAAGTTT
Organism: Isoperla grammatica; assembly: GCA_945910005.1. NCBI lineage: Eukaryota > Metazoa > Arthropoda > Insecta > Plecoptera > Perlodidae > Isoperla > Isoperla grammatica. The sequence continues at coordinate 64,553,203 of OX246737.1, forward strand.
AACAGAAATTAGCCGATCATGCACAGTAGACGAGCGTGAAGATTGTAGTTGGAGAATAAGGCATGCAATGTCTTGTAGCGTGATATTCATACTCAGAACAATGGCTTGTTGATATGTGTGCTGTGTACTGTGTTACCATTTGGTATTTACGCTTCTGTTCGTGCAACGAGACTAATCCAGACGATGTGGAATATAGAAAAAATGTGAAGTTTATGAATATGCCTTTGTCAGCACTTGTAAATATTTACAGTAGAGGTCCTGGAATATTCAGTCACTAACATGCCAACTCTGTGTCTTCAGTATGTCCTGAGTCCTGCTCGGAAAAGTCTCACACCTGGAGATGCGACAGTCCTGAGTCCTGCTCGGAGGAGTCTCACACCTGGAGATACAACAGTCCTGAGTCCTGCTCGGAGGAGTCTCACACCTGGAGATGCAACAGTCCTGAGTCCTGCTCGGAGGAGTCTCACACCTGGAGATGTGACAGTCCTGAGTCCTGCTCGGAGGAGTCTCACACTTGGAGATGTGACAGTCCTGAGTCCTGCTCGGAGGAGTCTCACACCTGGAGATGCGACAGTCCTGAGTCCTGCTCGAAGGAGTCTCACACCTGGAGATGCGACAGTCCTGAGTCCTGCTCGAAGGAGTCTCACACCTGGAGATGCGACAGTCCTGAGTCCTGCTCGGAGGAGTCTCACACCTGGAGATGCGACAGTCCTGAGTCCTGCTCGGAGGAGTCTCACACCTGGAGATGCGACAGTCCTGAGTCCTGCTCGGAGGAGTCTCACACCTGGAGATGCGACAGTCCTGAGTCCTGCTCGGAGGAGTCTCACACCTGGAGATGCGACAGTCCTGAGTCCTGCTCGGAGGAGTCTCACACCTGGAGATGTGACAGTCCTGAGTCCTGCTCGGAGGAGTCTCACACCTGGAGATGCGACAGTCCTGAGTCCTGCTCGGAGGAGTCTCACACCTGGAGATGTGACAGTCCTGAGTCCTGCTCGGAGGAGTCTCACACCTGGAGATGCGACAGTCCTGAGTCCTGCTCGGAGGAGTCTCACACCTGGAGATGCGACAGTCCTGAGTCCTGCTCGGAGGAGTCTCACACCTGGAGATGTGACAGTCCTGAGTCCTGCTCGGAGGAGTCTCACACCTGGAGACGCGACAGTGGTAGTGACAGTAAACCGTGACGCAAGAAACATCCATCGGTCGGTTTCCACACGAGGGAACACGGCCGATGTAGGGAAGGAATGTCGGAACTGATATTATGCAGATGAGTTGCATTGTCAGATTGTTACAGTATTTATAGCCCACTCATAGCATTTCATGCATGAACTGAAATATTGCTCTAATGCATGGACGTTCAATCGTATGTCATGGTAGTTATTAGATAGCCTCCGTTAGCCATCAATTGGCAAGAGCAACGGTGCACAGAGCAGCGTGTTCCTGTTGGAAATTCATTGGAGGTAATCCTTTATTACGATGTGCTATGAATGTGTGTGATTGTAATGCGGATGTTGAAAAGTCCCACTATTATGAAATACGAACCTAGATCTTATATTTAGGTAGGATATATCACGTAACCTTCACAGTTGGAAAATCAACATCTCTTGAATTTGTGACAAGATTGCAATTATAATGAAAATTTGCTTTAAATGGAACTCAAGGAGTATTATTTTGTCATAAGTTTATACATTACGAACAGCACCATTAATTTGCATTTTAGTTCCATTCTGATTAGTAGCGTAGTTTACGTTATTTTTGTTACACTGTTACATTAACTAACTACCCAATAACAGTATTTAGTCGTGCAGCGTGCTTCATAATTATTCTTTCAGTGTAAGGGAACAAAGCAAACAATCTATTAGTGCTTACATGAAGTGAGTTCGTCTCCGTGTAAGATACTTCATGGATACTTCTTGCAAAATACAACCACATGACAGTGTACACGTACTTGTCTTGTCTTCTGTGACAATCTGACATACGTTCAGAAGTATTATCTCTACAGATACAAATTTCTACGACGTCATGAAGTCTTATAGCAGATTGCATTCCGTGTACATTACGTAAATTTAGTAGCTCTACGTCCAAAAACTGCACGAAGAAATAGATGTGCTGATTAGCGTATGTATCAACATGCAACCGTGGGTGGCCCAAGGACGCTTGGCCGTGCCGTCAACAGGGTAGCATTGTTCCACGTCATGTCGGCGAGCAGGCAGAGATGCACAGGATCCGGGCATTGCCCCCGACGCTGCAATTAGTGCGGGATGCGGATTGGGGTAGGTCCTGTCTGGCCGTCTGGCGGTCTGGACGTCATCAACCTAGTAGAACAACAACCCCAGGGTCGTCTGGGGTTGCACGAGGTTGTGACCCCATTGATCTCCTGCATAAAAACACCTCCATGCAGACGCACAGGCCCCGACGGCTCAACTCCCTAGGACGAGCTTGCCTAGCCGCGTTTGCCAGACGGTAATTATTGATGTCTGCGTCTACGTCTCGAGATACGCTCGGTCCACCCACCAACCCTAGCTTCGCTTCCGTGTCCTGACTGGCCCGGGTCCTGGTATCCTCCCTTCCAAGATTCCTGGGCCCGAGGAAAGGATCCTTCGTACGACGTTCCCTGCACGCAAATCAAGACCACATTTTAATAAGTCAAGTGTCAAGGTATCGATTGCCGCCATGCCTAAGAATGACCTGAGTTAACCCGCAATTACAGAATGTTTATTTCCACCGTCTGAGGTCATGTACCCATTGATTCGCCCTGTATCATAGTTGGCAATGTCTGGCTTTTGCAGACAAAGTGTATCGACCGGCATTGCGCGGGCGTCGGGGCGGGAGGGGGTAGACGATGTGCCCAGACCTACCCCACTATGCCCCACTGCCACTGTTCTCTGTTCGGGGTCGGGGACGCAGCAACGCGGTGCGCATCGCCGGTACCTCCCCCACCACCCCCCTCCCCCTCCCCATCCACCGTCGCTCGGCTTACGCGCATGCATGCTAAAGAGCATAAGCCGATGTACAGATGCAACATAAAGAGGACAGATGGATATTCGGATACATCATAGAAACAAATATTCGGAGGTTCTGGTGTGTTACTCGTGTAATTGTTCAGTTGGTTCGAGCTTACGTCGGAAGCTGGAGAATGTGGCAGATAATCTTAGCCATCAGTATTTAATCATTACTGTGTGTGCTAAATATCCCGGCTTCCCCTATTTGCCCTACCCCTCATTATCCCCTCCCTCGTCTCACCCACGTAGCTCAATATGCGTTTCATGAGACTCAAGCAACGTCCTGCCATGCACACGTAAATATAATATGTATAATAGTTACCGGTATAACTATCGACCATCAAACGAGATTGTGCGACCAATCAAAAAGAAGTTCACGTGACGGCGTTTTATGCAATATGCATTTCAATCATCAGTAACAATAACTTATAGAAAAGAGACAAAGACATATCGAACCATATAAATCAATCTAACTAAGAATTTATGTATAAATAAGTGCTTAAGATAACTTAGTTGCACTAAAGAATATGTAAACTTTCACAAAATGTTCTAGGCAAGTCAAAAGGTGGATATATTTTATTCAAAATTAAAACTCAATTTTTAAATGAGAATAGAGCAACTAAAATTTCAAACTTGTAGCATCCACGGTAGGTATTTGTACAAATGATCAGGTTTCGGTTCGTAGACCAGGAAATAGTATTTTTAAAAGCTGCTTTGTGTATGTTTGCTATTGTTGAGCTTTTTAAATAAGTTTGTTTTCTTACATTTTTACGCTGTACTTGACCCAAAAGCCTTTTATTTATGCGATATTGTCATGTTTACTAAATTTCGCATTATTTGTATTGTTTAAAAAACGTTCATATTTATTCTTGCTTACAATAATACTGTTGTTTTTGTTTTATGTGTGTTGTTCACTAATATTCACATGTCACAGTAACTTCGAGATGACAGTCGGTGATATTTTCATTTCTGGTAGCCTCAAAACGAAATATTGAGAATCGCGTTGATCTATTGGCCAAGAATCCTCAATCACAGACGACTGAGGACAAGCACGTATTCTGCTGTAGACTTCCAAGGACACCTTTAAATTTAAAATCACATTAACAAATTCGTCTTAGCCAGTTACTATAATACATTCACCGTGATTTTCTCAATTTAGCCGTTGGGACCGCGCACTTTTCGTTTAGTTGCAATTAAAGCCACCATTGTTGCAACCGACGCGCTCATGTATAGCCTATATACCCATCCGCCGTAGATGCAGATATCGACGTTTGGCTGGGGTAGGTCGGGACGGCCATGTCAATCTATCCCCGTTATACTCCCGCACAGCAACGCACCCAATATTCATTCTAAATAGCCTATGGACTTGTAAATATGACAAAACTGTAGAATTGTACTCTGTCGTATAAATTTTGCGCCATTTTTGTAAAGCAATGTACAATTTTGATGTTGCTTTTTCGTTCTTAATGGGTGAAGGTTACATTTTTACAGCCAAGATTATTATCAACAGAATGTTGCTTAATTTATGAAATTGTAATCTATTTATTTTTGTTCAAACGATTAGATGAATTCATCAGGTAAACGGTAAATTATTAATGAAGTTATGGTTAAGTACAACTGTGAACTGGTCGATTCTTGAGAGAAATTGGTTAGAATCTTAAAATTGTAAGTTATTTTGCAAAAATTTTAATAGTGAATTTGACAAATATAAAATATATAATATGTTTTCACCTATATATATATATATATTTTTTTTTTTACAAAAGCAGGTTATTCATGCAGTATAATAAAACGTACACCCTTCCTTAAACCTTAACCTTATAAAGAGTTTTTTTGACCGTGTTACTCCCTTTGTTCACTTCAAAGTCTTGCAAAAAAAGTACAAATAACAATAGTACAAAAAGTACAAAAAAAACCCAAACAGGAAGCGACCTTACAATTCATTTTATAAATCTAAAGACAATTTTTCTGGATTTGTGTTGCAATTTTGCAAGCCTGTGCAATAATCTCCACAAATCGGTCAAAGGTCAAACATATTGTGTTATGCAAATATTCTAGAATGTTGATTATTGTTAATTTCGTAGAACCCAACATCTACTGTACACAAGAGTATATTATTCCGGATCACTATTTTAAAATAGTTGTAAAACTTTGACTATGGCTAAATCACACTACAACTTACACGAACTTGGTCCAGTATTCATTTCCGATTGCAAAGTGTATATCTAAATAGTATCATTTTGAGACAACTTTAACAAATTCCCAACACCAATATTTTACATTATTTGCGTGAAGAATGCTCCCTAAAGTTTTGATAACAGTGAAGCCTTGATCACTGTACGACAATAATTGAATTCCGTACGTGCAATGTGCATGCATGCTTTATGAAACGTAGGAATGTGTAGATAACCCCCATATAACCCATTATGTTACATATATTGATTGTCGATATAATATTGTCTAAACGACGCCAACAAGGTTCAAAGTCGTGGTTGTTGTACTTACCGTCTTGGTCGAGGAAAGCGCACGATTGACCACCCGCGGCGCCTCCAGCGGTGAGAAGACGTACCATTAATCTGTCCTATACAGGACGAACCAAATTGCCGTCAACAATTGTGATATGCCATTCAAGTGTACAGTGGGGAGTCATTGTATTTTAGTGCACCAAATTTAGCTTTGAAAGCTATTTATTGTGTGCACTTTCAAATTACCAACCGAACAAAAGATGCATTTTCGTGCATTTCAGGTGAACTTTGAGACACTTTAGAGTGACACGACGAATCTGTTCAATTGGACAGTTGTGTATCACACAGGGCGTTGGCGAGCATTGATGAGAAGAGCTGAGAAGACACACCAAATGTGACCCGACTCTTGCATTGTCAAAGCAGTAGGGCTGCTGAAATCTCAGATCTATACGATGGAGACTCGCCCGCGGCTGCTTGTCTTGTAGTTTGGTCAGCCTGTACACATGTAAAGCACAGAAGTCGAACAGTCTACTTATGTCTCAGTCGTGCGTATAATTCACGAAGGAAGATAAGTACATCGAGTATATTAACAAACCCAGCCTAGGTCGCTGTATCGTGGTAGATCGTGGTTGAATCAATAGCTGTTAAAATAGTGTTTAGTGTCAACAAACACATTCTAAATGATGAATGTCATTGTATTTGAATATTTTAAAGCTAAAGGATGTATCCCGTCTTGTAGTTAAAGTCGTTTAAAGCATAGGCCACAATAGCAGAAACAAATCTCAAAACCCTGCAGTATCGGGAACATAACTATCTCTATGATATTGATAACATTACCACAAAACGGGGTTTATAGAAGCCAATCGTGGCAGTGAACTACAAATCAGAAAGTTGGTAAAATCTATACTTGACGAAGGTTTGCATTTCTTTTTTTTATTATAAACAAACGTCATGTCAGTTTTACGTGTGAGTTCAACTAACATGTGGTTTAACTGGTAAATGAGAAGCAGGTAAAGTGTCACCACAATCCAGACAGAGATTGTTTTTAAACACGTGGTTGTTTCAACAATCAATGAGTGAAGGAAGAGTGATGACAACTATTGTATCATTAATTTTTTACTATCAAAATCCTAAAACGTTTGCACGAATAAAGCAGCCTTTAAAAAGCGATCGAGTCGTGCTCGTTACAAAAGGCGATGTAAGGCCTTCAGCGTACAACGTTGCGTTTTTACCAAACCCCATAAAACAAGGATATTTCTGTGAAGCCTCGTGCCCTACCAATCTTTCGTGTAAAACAAGAATTAGCATAGTGACATATAGGGTCCGTCGTTCATAATGCTATATAAGAACCAGCATCAAGACATTCAATCTACAATTCGTAGTTGGCATGTTACATTCACTCCGAAGTAGGTGGCCATGTTCATGCAACATAATTATGATGGAAACTAGTCATGATTGGGTCCCACCCTTAACTAGTCACTATAAATCTAGACATAACAGGATTCTATAAAACTGCGTAAGATATGTCTTTACTGCAATGTCTACATTTCGTGTATGTTGCCAGTCAACGAGAACGCTTGCACGTGGTAAACGGTGCACGCAAGACGGTAACTCTTTGCATTCAATCTGTATCCACTCAATTCTATCACATTAGTATTTATATGACTGAATGTTCACAATCCTGTCCTTTTTATGTGTTCTCTTCTCTTATCGCCAGGACCCACCTCGGCCCGGGGAAGAATAGGCCCAGAGTGACACTGCAAGTCGTAAGAAGCGACGAAGGAGACCTTGTCCCCCACTGTCAGATGCAATGAAGATTTCTTCCCCCACTTGGCCCTGCCCTCCCTTGCGGACTCCCCTTATGACGATCACCGCGATGTGCAATGCATCTGATGTGACGTTTTTCATCTTCATCTCATATTTCACCCATTTATCGTCTCCATTAGCCAAAGTTTCAAAACTATGACCGTAAAACCCAAATATCATTATCTTATCACCAGTAATTCTCTGTCTCCATATATTCATAACGTGCAGTCGCATGCGGCCGGTTTAGCAAGCGGACTGAGCGAGTATGGGATGAGTTCTTCGAAAACTTTCAACACTTCTTTTTGTTATACATATTGTCTGGCTGTATAAACTAAGATCACAAAACAAATATTGGCCTGGAGATACCTGTAACAAAGGTCATTGCTGAACTCTATCGTACTTAACGCATGTTGTCGTTTAGTGTTAGTCTAGTGGTGACTGCCGAGCTTTTGCCATCACTGTAAAAAAAAGAAAGTTTCCACTGTCAGTCAGTGGAAACTAAAGATATAGAACGTGCACGTGTTATATCAACATATTATTTATACATTATATGAACAAAATTGATGGCCCAATGGGGTTACACCAATTATGTCAATATGTTTAATTGTCATGCAGTTGGCGGTATTATTTTTCCAAACAATACTTAGAAATACTGGCAACAATGGAAGACGTCTTTTTTATATTTTAATCAAAGAATATGTCGTTTAATAATAGTTTGCAACAACAATTCAATGGTGTCAGATTTCACGTTTTGAACATTTTCTCTAAAACAATTGATTCACAGAAGAGGGAAATGAATACTACTGTGCAATAAATAACCAAAAAACTAAACAATTTAAATGGGGTACTAATATTATGTATGTATACTAAGACCAACGAAACAACTTTATAAAGAGAGAAGATACAAAAAATAATATACTTTAGGTATAAGAAATTAAAAGTGATTGAGTCTTGTGCTATTAGCACAAGACTCAATTGAGGTGGAATTGTGACATCACAGGCGTACAACAAGCAATGTGTTACTAAGGAACTCCATTGTTGTATCTTTCTTTGATTGGTGCATATTCAATGTTTGTCCGAAACAAAACACGGCATCACTGCTATTTTTGGAATTGAGTCTTGTGCGGTATATCCAACAGTATTTCAGAATATCTTCCTCTTGTTTTGAATGGTGGAATATTGTCACAACATTCAAAACTAAATGTGAATTAGTTCTCTAAATGTTGCATTGATTTATATGTGGTTGTGTGTAGTGAGTGTCTAATGGGTTCACTGTAGAGTGAGAAGGAAATTAAAAAGCCGTGTCCGTCGGACGCCTGATGCAGTTTGCATTAAATGTTGGGAGGCAACGACCATTGCTCATTGCTCAACCTCTCACTCCCAGAACTCGCTTAGTCTCTGACTGCGGCGGAAATCGAACCTGTGACCTTCCTGTGTGCACGTCTGTCCTCTGCCGGCTGTCCCAACTTGATCATAAAAACAAGAACTCCTCAGCCAATTACTAGGAACGAGTAAATGGAGTACAATAAAATTGCCCAATAGATGTAAAATCAATGAATATCGATTATTGAAAGTACTAGAAAGTGCCAAATCAGGAATATTCTACAAAATGGTAATTTCAGCTATTGGTACATGATACGTAGACCTACTGATCGTATTGAGCTATCTAAACAAAAAATCTGGCCAAGTAACTTTAAAAACCGTGCGTCATCACACTATCACATCATACACATAACAAGTTGATTGATTGATTGATTTGATTGATTGATTGATTGATTACATATTTTAAAAAGGACCGAGGTCTCCACTCTCCAACCAGCAAGTATAGTACAATTTAAAAATCATTGAAAAATTCAAACTCGGAATTTTATAACATAATAAATAGATGCTAGGAAGTGCTAAAAATATGCTATTTTTTTTACATGAAAGTGCTAAATATTCAATTTAAAAATACTATTTTTACACATCACTACAAATTATTAACCTCCTCGATCATCGTTGTTTCATTTGGAGCAATACACAGATACATCATAGTCAATTAGTCATATTACATTGCAACCAAGACCTGCACATCACACTTATTCATCGAACATTTCTCGGAGATTGCCAATTATTCAGACATAGATAATGGTCATGCGCTTGGCTCAGTTTTAACAAATCTCGAGGAAAATTTATATTATCAAGTTAGTACGTTCGTAGCCCTATCGTATTTGTACCCCTCCCACCCCAACGTCGTTCTTGGCTTATAATAGTAATGATCTGCTGGTAAAGTCACCACAAAACTATAGCCCCGCACTTCGGAATAACCGATAGAGGTGGCTCAACGGCGAGACGCAAAAATCTAATTCGGGAGGTCGCCGGTTCGATTTCGGCCACCGACAATCTTTACTAAAGGTTTTTCCAAGGTTTTCCTCAGTCGTAAATGCGAGTACTGGGATTGAGTCATACTAACAACATTAGAACATAACTTCCCGACCTATAAGTCACCTGAAAAGGGCACATCAGGTAAAGCTGGTGCGTGCACCCTACAACAGGAATGCGTACGACAAATTATTATTATTACTTTGGAATAAGCTACTTTTCCTCTATATTCTGATGCTTACATTGTTAGCATGGTTTCCTGACAGGTGATGTGCACTATCAAGGAGGGTAATCGCGACGTCTCCGACCCGATGGTTGCCCGGGCCAGCTAGCCTGTGCATCATGCTTGGGGCACCTTGCAACAAAGCATGGTTTACTGACAGGTGATGTGCACCATCAAGGAGGGTAATCGCGACGTCTCTGACCCGATGGTTGCCCGGGCCAGCTAGCCTGTGCATCATGCTTGGGGCACCTTGCAACAAAGCATGGTTTACTGACAGGTGATGTGCACCATCAAGGAGGGTAATCGCGACGTCTCTGACCCGATGGTTGCCCGGGCCAGCTAGCCTGTGCATCGTGCTTGGGGCACCTTGCAACAAAGCTATTCGGAAGTGCGTTTTAGCGGCCGTGCACGGGCGTCGGGGGTGGGGGGTGGGCGTCTCGACGCTGCTATTGGCCAGCTGGCTGTGACGCGCTTCCTACTCTATCACAAGGTGCCCCGGAGAGGAGCCTCGCAGAATTACTCACCAAGACAAGTATGATTAATCCAGCCATCCCAACAAAGGGCTGACAGTGGCCCTATTGTACCAGACATTCAAAGGATTAAAGGATAAGGGTAATTTCATCATTTTTAATGCTTTATTTTGCTAAGTAAAAGAAGAATCTGTGCAGAGCATAACAGGAAATTAATGTTTTATGTCGGACTATGGGAACTATCCGCACAGGATAAAACAGCGGCACGCTATAACATGAGGGGTGGTGATGGAAATGCGTTTGGCTCATAATTGAAGGGTTCCTTTCTGGGTGTGGTTCATTAGCTTTATTTACAGTCATCAGCTCGCACCTTGCCAGAACCAACTGTGCTCAAGTGTGTTTCAATCAATAATAACATACATAAGTACGACAAGTGTTTGTGTAGCCATTTCCATTTTCGTTTTGGTTCTGAAACAATGATCAACCACATTGGGATGATGTTTTGATTTATGCTAGACGTTTAGCTGCCTCTGTATTGCCATCTTTTTCTTGAGTTAGTTTCAACGATTATTGTAAAACTCTGACCTTACTAGGTCAACGGCGACTCGACGGAATCATCCATATATCATTAGACTTCGTCGTGTCGTACAAAACAATACCAAATCTCGTCACTGCTATATACATTTAGCCTTAATTTTTATTAATGTTTTGAAGGTGTATTATTATATTGTCACACTAAATTTTCACAATCAAATTTCGTACTTTTCATTTCTGTAACCCCCGATATCACGATCTCGGTATAACTATCCTTGGGATAACTTGTTTTCACCATGGCAACCATAAATCAGAAGCTTTGAAATGTTCCTTATCCCGAGGGTAACTTTATCTTGAACTTATCCCAAGATATTTCAAATGTATCAGATTGATTAATTTTCTTCCACTTGAATGATTTTCTAAAATGTAACGCCAAGGAATTATTTATTTACGTTATCGTCTAGTTAGGTTATAGAGACAACGCAGTTTGTCGTTCCCAGTTCACATTATTATAATTTAGATCGGGGTTCAGAACAAAACACGTTATGTTTCCTGCTGGTACTACGGGAATTCGAGGATCAAACTTACGATAAAATGTTTATTACTGTCTTGGTGTATAATCTGTAATTCACACTTTTCTCATTAGCATACCAACCATCGTGTTTATAAAGCAATATTATATTATTATATTACATTAGAGCGTTTATTTGCCACCGCTAAAATGTCTACGGCAGTTTGCGGTAGCCCACGAGACGAGCTTAGGAGCTCGCGTGCAGTCAATACTATATGAGTCGTAAACTTAGTGGGTGAACATATTATTATACAAACAGTACAACAGATACGATTAATTTACAATTACGTGTTTAATATTTTTCCGGATATTTGTGAACTTATTGCGAGTACTGCACTGCATACACCAATTTAAACTTCCATCCGTTAGTTTAGAAACGTAGTCCCTCGCATGACTAGCCACAGTCCGAGGTTCGATCCTCGCTACGGTACCGTGTACAAACCATGCTCTGTCGTCTCAACGTGATGTTGGCTCAGAGCCCACCGTGTGGTCATCAGCATAATTAGTGTGAGCTTGTAATTGTAAGCGTCTAGCACGCTCTTGGAATAATTACTCTCTGGGTAGTGGATGTAGTTGTTGAATATAGTCCAGGATGATTTTCCACAATGGATACAATGAAATATTGAAGTTGATAAGATATTTACATTTTAAATGCGCCACCGCGCCACCGTAATATTTTTATGCTATATATGAGCATTCACCTAATGCAAGAAACATTATCTGGTTCGATATCCGTCAGGGTTGCGGGTCACTTGTAGCAATGTTTTTCTTGTTGTGTTGTTTTTCAAAATCTGTAGGGTACCCTATAGATAAGAACAAAATAAATCAATATGTACAATTAAACATTATCTTAATGTGGAGGGTGCGAGCATACGGCAAGGGGTCCTAAAGGTTATTTCTAGAGAGTATTAATTTTTAAATATATACCGAAATGGGTAAAGTAATTACAAGTGGAAATTGTTTCTTTTGTACAAGTTTGTGTAGGTTATTTATGCATCATTTACTTCTAATACATAACTGTCTTACAGTATACATGTAGTAAATAAAACAATAACGAACAAGGCAATGGTTTTTATATGAATACTTATAAATAACGAACACAAACAGTTTTTAATGTAAAATTGATAGTAACAGATTATCTTTAAGCCCACTTAATTTTTTGGTAGAGAATAATGGTTTGCACGCCTGTTTTCACAGATGTTTTTACCAGCTTGATTGCAGCGTTCAACACGTATCGGCAATAACAGTGGGAACGAAGTATTGTTGTATCTCATGGGAAGAATCTCTCACTTGCAAGTTGCATCTCTCACTTGCAAGTTGTATCTCTCACTTGCAAGTTGCATCTCTCACTCGCAAGTTGCATCTCTCACTTGCAAGTTGCATCTCTCACTCGCAAGCTGCATCTCTCACTTGCAAGTTGCATCTCTCACTCGCAAGTTGCATCTCTCACTTGCAAGTTGCATCTCTCACTTACAAGTTGCATCTCTCACTTGCAAGTTGCATCTCTCACTTGCAAGTTGCATCTCTCACTTGCGAGTTGTATCTCTCACTTGCAAGTTGCATCTTTCACTTACAAGTTGCATCTCTCACTTGCAAGTTGCATCTCTCACTTGCGAGTTGCATCTCTCACTTGCAAGTTGCATCTCTCACTCGCAAGCTGCATCTCTCACTTGCAAGTTGTATCTCTCACTTACAAGTTGCATCTTTCACTTGCAAGTTGCATCTCTCACTTGCGAGTTGCATCTCTCACTTGCAAGTTGCATCTCTCACTCGCAAGTTGCATCTCTCCTGCGACGCATCCGTTCGACCCCAGCAGTGCTCTATCACGGCAGATTCAAGTTTACTAGACAACTAACAACACTCACTATTATTCTTTACGTTGTGTATCTTCGTAATTCGAATGTAAATCACATAGTTCAGGAAATGTATTAACTATTACAATCACTATTTAAATTATGAAGGGGACTTGTTTAAAATTTTTAGAACATGTCTATATTTGCAACAGGCTTAGTTTTGAAGGAGTTTTGTGAGTAATTTCCGAATGCAGTGATGCGTCAAGACTTCGTCTGTAACCCTAGGCCTGGTGGTCTTGGCTAAAACTGAAACGTGCAGATATACTCGTATGCCTAATTACACGTGCAGTTTATTACAGGGTCTTGCGCGCGTGAGAGGTTATCGCAGAACCAGCCTTGCTTTTATTATCAACATTCTTACATCGAGCTGCTTGTAGTAATGTGGTACACAACACCTAGTAGTCGTCGCAGTACCAGTATATGGATACAATTTTTCCTTGTCACTTCCTTGTTTGGTTTGAACTTGAAACTGATCTCCATTTTATTGAGTTTACGAAAATGATTTTAAAAATAATGTGTTGTGCCACATCTAAATAATAAGAAACACTTTTCATGTTTGTTTGTTTTACTTTTCCTTCTGTTTCAATACCACCGTCATAAAATTGTCCACAATAGATTCAAACGAAACTAAGAAACCCGAAGGGATAAAATTGATGAAATCTACAACTTGGTAATCTTGTTGTTCTAAAACTCTGTTGATTATTAGATTGTGAGAGTGAGGCATAGACCTTAGTTAAATAAATGAAATATATCAACGTTCTAAGAACAGTCACTGGAGCAAACGTTTTTATCAAATACGTGAGGAATCATAAGACAGTTCCCCCCAAATACTGATAGAACTAAATAAATGTGACGCATGGTGGATTAAATACCTTTTCATACAATATACACTGTTTCGTTCGTCGTAAGGTTATTTTTTTGTCGAATTGTGACTTGCAATGTTCTTATTGTTATGTTTTGGCTAAACATTACTATTGATAAGGTCAAAGAAATCCTCAATTTACCATATCGTGTTACATATTTCCACCCACTTGTAAGTAATAATCGACAACATTATTATGGCGGCTGAGATTAAAACGACAACAAAGTAAGTGTACATATAACTTGCAAAAAATATATGTAAGGTTTGGATTTTTGATATTTGCCATTTCTTTACGGCTCTCTTATTTTGATACACGACTATGCTGACAATTAATGACGACAACATAATTCATTTGCTTCGAGCAAGACCTGCGTTAAAACAATTACCTGCGTATACACCAAATATGAACAAATCGTGACTATTTTTACCACAGCTACCAACCTCACGAATGAAAACACGTAACAAGCTCGTAAAGTGAACGAGGTCTGATCGATGCTTAGTTCACGTGCGTGTGGTTAGCTTCACACAAGAGATACAACAGTTACTTAGTAATACAATAATATGTTGGTTCATTACAGGACACAGTTGTACGTACCATGGCGGTATCGTCACTCGTCAGTTTGCTTGTTCACAAAAATTTGCAAAAATGCAAAAAAAATACAACAATGATGACAGAATAAACAAAAAACGATACCGCTTTTGTAATTGGTCTGTGTGGGCAAGTAAACCGCACTGTCGTGGGTAAATGGTAGCTATCCTGCATTAGAGAAATGCCTCAATCATTCTATTTTGTAGGTAAATCTCAATTTTGTATACCCTCATTCGATCGCCACCTAAATGATTACTTTCCTTTACTCTAATACAACTTGATTCCACCTCGCCACGGTATATCAAGCTATAAAACACAACGCTATAATGTTTCCTATCATCATTATTCGTTAGTGATAGGTCGTTAATGTACGATTTGGGTATAGCTGTCTAGCATTTTCCGTTTTAAAGCTATCTTGATTTCTGGGGCAGCTTCCTGGAAAGCTGGAATACAGGGCAGCACGCACGACGCACGACGCACGCACGCACAGCACACGCTATAGCGCGAGAGCACGCACATCCGAACCAAACGCACAGAACGCACGCAGGGCGCACTTCGAACGATGGTGGCGAAACTAATTTTCCTTGATTGCCTTTCTGTAGGAAATCTCCTTACGTATTTAATATTGAACTTCAAAGTAAGTGTGGTTACATGAATCTATCCAAGTTTAAAGTTTAAACATTGATTTGCTTGCTCGCTTCAAAACACACAAGATACGGAAATAATGAAATTCTTTCAATGTACGTGGTACCACTGCGCGCAAGCGTAATAGGATAGAAGCAATTTAAAAACTAAAACCAACAGAATATTATTGTACAAGTATTATAACTTCTAGAATTGAATGGTCGAACCCCAAAGCCAGCCAACCAGAATCAGAAACTGGGCGTTATGCATATAGCCACAGCCGCCCGAGCAAACTACTCTTTGTGTTGGCACACGTGTGAAGTTAGTTACATGAAGGGGACGTGGTTAATATCTCTAAAATCCTCTATCGATATTTCCCTGTTTCTTGAAAACTATAATCATAGTGAACTTGTGTGGAACGAAACTAGAAAACGAACTCTAAAAATAGCTACGAAAATAATAATGAAACATGCCAGTCGTTGCGTGCTTTGAACCAAATTACGCGGGCGCAGATGCAAACAAAATTAAACTTTTTTGTGGATTTTTTGTTTATAAAATAAAATAACATAACCTGAGTATTCAGGCTTGCAATAGTTTAGGAACAATTATAAAATTAATATCAACTTTTTGCGTAAGGTAACGATTTATGTTCGTTTACGGTAAAAAATCAGAACAATTTATATGGCCATGTTACCGATAGCAAAAAGCATTCGCGTACGAAAATATAGTAGAGATTGCAAAAAGTTAAGCAAGATTTCTTGCTGCAGGTGGTCTTTATTATTTTAAATTTCGCCTTTTTATCTATTGTTCGACCACCTTCATTAGCCAAGACATTAATTGTTAAACCTATACGTTGAAAATTGTTTATCAATTCATAATTATTCAGTTTGAACGTATACATACACCCAATCATATTTACATGGGCGTATTTACAACGAATGTTAGTTTAACAATTTGAAGTTACATATAAAATACAAAGCTGTTATCGATTCCCATAACTATTTATTTGTCTAAAATCTACATCAAAATAGTGTCTCACTAGTCGATTTGTATACATACATATATAAATACATAACACACATAATAAAACGATGTCATTTTTATTTTATTTACTTCTCTAGATACACTTCATAAAAGTGTAGGTGACAAGCTACATTGCACGCAAATAGTAAAGATTTTCTTCTTTTCCATATTTAATATTTAATAGTATATTTACACATTTTTGTTTTAATTCCTGTCATATTTATATATTCTCTTTGAGTTATTTTATATAATGTATTTTTACTTGATTTGCTTTTACTTAATGTTTCACTTCATTTTTATTGTTCTTGCCTTTTATGTTTTGTTTTTGTTATTCTTAGTACTTATGATTTTCATTATACACATATATATATATATATATATATATATATATATATATATATATATATATACATATATATATATATATATTGTTTGCATAGTTCTATTTATTATACTCCTTTGTAAATCAGTTTTTAAAGGATATAGGCATTAAATAAATAAATACAAAATATATGATTTTTTATGTATAAGAAAATGTGTCATTCTATTCTCGTGGGGGGATGTGGTCAATCTTTTCAAAGTTGAGATACATTTCCCAAGTCAATTGTTACCATTTGCATCTCTCTCCCTCTCCCTTTACATAATGCTCACTTATAATGCAACATTAATGTTGTTTTATTTAAGTAATGGATACTGGATAGCCATATGAATCCAAAATTGCGTCAGATTTAATTTTTGGAAACATTAATACGTTGATATCCACGAGTATTCTAACCATAAATAACCCCATGTCATCCAGGACGCAGTGGCGCATTTATAATGTGCGGTAACCCTGGCTGGCATATTACCGTATGCAGTGGCGTGCAGACATATCAAATTTTGGGGGCAGGCTCCGATTACTTTCGGGGTAGGGTGTAACCCCCGGGGTACCCCACCCCACCATAACATAACCACTTCTTAAATTAATACGTATCGAGTAATATACGTTACTAAAAGCAATGTATTACTAGTACCTGGTTACCCATAGTCTGGGCCTTCCTAAGTTCTTACATTGCCATTTTAGTTTTACAGTCAGAAGGTCGGCGATTAACAATAACAAAGCTCAAATCATTAGACCTATCAAATTATGGGCTCAGGCACCGATTACTTTCGGGGTGGGGGTGTTATGGTGGAGGGGGGGAGGGGGTTTGTGTTATGTATCCCATAACATAACTAAATAAAACCATTTCTAAAACTATACGTATGAGTAACATACGTTACTAAAAGCAAAAGATAACTGGTACCTGGGTACCCATAGTCTGGGTATTCCTAAGTTCTTACATTGTCATTTTAGTTTTACAGTCAGTAGGTCGGCGATTAACGATAAGAAAGCTCAAGTCATTACACCAAATGCATTCCCTAAACTATGGTATGTGCGCCCCAGACCCGCACAAATCAGTTGTCTGTGCCCGCACGTATATATTATTTTTCTATACATGGAAGTTCATATATATGTTTCCTTCTTCTCGAAATAATACGTTAGGGAGTGGGTGCAGGTGCGTACTGCGTAGGAAGGGTGGGGGGTCAATCAGGGGAGATCCCCCCACTTTTTTCCTGGGACCCACCCAATTTAGCGTTTTAGTAACCCAGGCACCCAGTCATGTCACACGTCCCCACATGTTATACTCGGGTAAACATGCCCCAAATAAATTAGTAAATTATATATTAATATGTTATCAGGGAATAACGGCAGAAATACAGAGGTCTCCCGGTCCGAAAAAAGCCACGAGTCTTCCTCAAAAGTAGATTTTTGAATGGGTATCTTAAGAGGTCAGTGGCATAGTTAGGGTGGGGGCGGATTAAAGCTCTCAAGATGTCTTTTTTGAGCCTAAAAATCGAGTAATAAATAACTAATAAGGCAAAAAAGTGTCGCCTTTGGCGAAAAGGCACCGGCGGCTGGAGCCCTGCCCCAGACCCCGCGAATTGTTCACGCCCGCCCACTTGACGCAGAGTTCCTACGCGCCTGGATGGGTGGGTGGGTGGGTAGTTCAGCAAACCTTCCTGACACTTACAGAAGGTTCTGCACGCCACTCACCGTATGCTTGCTTAAAAATCCATGGTTATTCTTAACATGTATGATTTTAATTGATAAAAGACAACAATATTTCACGCGAATTTCTACGGTCTACCACGGTATGCTATTCAAACTGTTCCATGTTCCATTTTACATCACGAACATGCAAACTTATTTTAAATTGCCTTCTTTGTGAAGTGTACAATTTCTTGGATGATAGTATTAGTGTATTACGTATTATGTTCATGTGATTATTATGCTAATACGGGTTAATACACTCAACTCAAATCACTATAGTTAGTACATTAAAAGCACAGCGATTGCATGGTATTACTCGTGGTTCGTGGGCATGCAGGAATTTTTAATTTTCAGTGAGGGGTATTTCCGGCACAATGTTTTCTTGTAACGAAATTTGTTAAGTAAATACTCGGTTAAAATACAATGACCGAATGCGGAATATGTCAAATATATGGAAAACTAATTTAATTAAGTGGTCCTGCAATTTTAGATTTGTATTGTAAATAATATTGAGGGTTTCTGCCCTCCACCCACCTCTTATAGGTTACCACCACAAGACAAATGGTTATAAGTTGAATTATATTTCAGTTACTAAGTTGTAAATGACATTGCATACATTTTAAAATCAGAACATGTTGACACAATCATGTGACAAAACAAAACACTTTTCATTTCGTTACGTTAAGGCTGTATGTCGACCTCCCCGGCGCAACTCCCGATTTATGTCAAGTTAAAATTGCTTCACAATTGTCAAAATATAATAATAAAGCAAAATATAAGTTACCTCTTAGAGAACTCAATGCTACTCTGTTCCAATAAATATTTCCGTTTTTCAAATTTACATACTTAAATTATTGTGAAAAGTGTTACAAGAATACATAACAAAAGTTAAATAAGTTAATTTGAAATATGTTAATAAATACTGGAACAAAGAAACAATCACAAGAAAAAAACACTAAATTCTTAAGCGGTTGACATTTTGTTTTACTATTTTGACAATTTTTAAGCATTTTAAACCGATTTCAATCGAGAGATATCGGGGCTCCACGGGGTAGCTCGTCGACATGTAACATATTATGCAAGGAATTCAAATTGAGACCTCTACGTCAAAAACCGCACAACATTTTCGTTTTTAAATTATATCTCAAGAATGGTCCTCGAAATCAAAAATGTGAATCAACACTACGGTTGGTAAGCCCTACATACTGAATGCTCTAAATGTGCTTTACATTATAATCAGTATGGTTTTTATTTATAATTGATTTTATTACTTATTATCGATTTAATAATCAAAAAACCTACGTTAATTGTTATAAAATTTCATTCAGTCTGCAGGGCTTACCAAAACACAATGCGCTGTTGACTCAGATTTTCGATTTCGAGTCGCATTCTTGAGATATAATTCAAAAATGAAAATTGTCTGCGGTTTTTAACGTGGAAGTACCCTTCGCTCTTAACAACTGAATCTCAGTCGAATTGATTGGGATCAGTGATATTGTAAACTAGGATGTAGGATAGGGTTTAATTAATGTGTAACGAGCTAATAATAAAATGCGACTACATGTTAAATTACTTATCTAGACCTACATTAAAACATTTAAGTGACGCGCGGTAACTGAGCCTGAGCATATTGCCAGCAAGGTGTTGACTTGGGCGTTCCCGTTTGTGTCGCATTTTCAGGTGAGAAGGACAAAAACATCGTTGTTTTCATTTCTACTGCAGTGAGCCCTACTGAAAAAATCTTATCTCTAGAGATGGGAGAATGTCAAATTTTTGTTCTAAACAGCGTCAGAATATTATAAATTATTTATTATGTTATGTATTTTATTTATTATGTATTTTAATTTTCAATCATACCAGAAAATAATATATTTTAAATATATATATATATAGTGATATAGATATGATGGATGAGGTATTTGCTAAAGCCAGGGTTGAAACCTAGAACTCAATAATAAGAATAATAAAAAAAATAAAAGTAATAATAATAAAAATGTATAATATCACAATAAGCATAATGTCACGTAGTAGTAAACCTACACATGAGACATGAATACTTACCCTGCGTCAGCTGTTACACCAGTAAGTTATGACTCAATCTCAGCATTCGTTTTGTCACTTTTGTGACTGAGGAAAACCTCGTACAAATTGTCAGCGTTGGTGCTAGGGGGATCGAACCGGCGCCGTCCCGAATTAGAATATCGTATGCTACATCGGTTGATTATTTTAATCTGTTTGGCGTTTTGGTAATTACGATGAATAAGAACGAAGTGTGTTCACAATATTGTTGTCTTTGATTATAGAACACTCAGTTTATGGTCCGTCACTATCACGACAATCACTAATAAAATAATAAAGAGTTACTAATTTAGCCAACACGTGCAAGATTATCACCCTAAAATCTTGAAAATGAACGCTTGATGTAGGCCTGTGTAGTGTGTATACAGATGGGGCTTCGTCCTTGAGACTTGATTACCGCAATCAACGCAGGAGGTCGTTGGGTCGATTCTCGGTTTGGTAGAGGTAGGTATTTAAATAAAATAAATCAATTCCATTACAAGCGTACGGAATCGATATAACCACTAGATATAACGTGGATTCAGAGCCTTCACTGCTAGCTACACACTTATGGGTAATATTAATATATCCCACTACAAATCACTTCTTGGATTTGTATATACGTCACCAATGAAACTATCAGTTACGGTTTGTAATGTAATATTTACCGTGAATGAAATGAAGGCTCATCGCCAATATGAAGCCTTGAAAGTGTGGTGGTGCGTGTATGAGAAGGGTGCGTGTTCACCCCCCATTGGCCCCCGCCAGTTCGCATCTCTTGCGTGGCGTTTGGCAGTTAGTCAATACCCTACCTGGCTAGCGTTTGTCATCTCGTATCAAAGCTCACCATCTAAAAATAAAACACCATAAAAAGTTTTAGCCATTGTAGTTCGCGATTAAAGATGGGAAATTGCCACGCATGGGACCGCAGTGTAAGATGGTGAGATGGTTTTAGTTTAGTTAGATACGGCTGTCTCGACTGTAAGTTGCATCGCATGCCGAGCATTGTCACACAAACATGCTATCAAGTGTAAGACTACAGGGTTGAAATATTTGTATCATCTTTCATTTTCTTCGAGCAGCCCTGAATGTGCTTGATGTCAGACCCTTATTATATACGCAATGGCGTAGGACAGGGAGGAATCGAGTGTGTATAGAATGGCGATATAAAAATATAGAGACGTGTCCAAAGTGCCTAGTTATTCTATTTTGCCACTTGCACATGTTCTTATAGTAAGATCGTTGAAAGTGGTGTTTCTGGACGATACGATAAAATATAATGTATTATTCATGTTCTCCTACTTAATTCTTCATTGCCGACAAGTGTACAAATGGATTTGTACGGGAATTTGCATGATTTAAAATTGTTAATTACTAAGCATGGGACTCACCAATAATAAATACTAATAAGTTACACAAACACAATGAATACAAGCGTAATAATTGAAGTACTATAAAGCGTTTTTCTTTACTTCCAAACATATAGCATTGCTTTACACATTACAAGATCTTCGATCTTCAGCCATTAAAAAATGTCGTTTGTGCTGCAAGCAGAAAAATATGTAACCAACAATGGGGACACAGAAAACAGAGTTAAAATATGGGCGAATTTGCATAATCGACGACGACAATCGGCGATGCATGTAAAGTCAACCTCTCCCCAGCATGAAGTGAGACATCGGCCGAAGTTGTGACAGTATTAAAACAACGCATCAGTTACCGGTTTAAATGACATCCCAAGAATGTTACACTAGATCGACGGCCATCGACCCAAACTGCATTCGTAACTTTTCTCACATTATAATCAGAAGGATTGTTAAAATAAGCACAAACCACATGGGCGCATATAGTGAAGCATTCTTTTGATGATTTTCACATTCGTTTTTGATTTCAATCATCACACGTAAAGTGAATGCGCTGGAGTGTATAGAGCAATGCGTCCATACTCCATCTGCAAAAGGTAATACAACCATAATGTTACCCTGAACTCCTCTCTGTACCCGAACATGTATTATCTGTGTAGTTGATCTTATATTATCGCAGTCCAGTCATCATCACAATCTCATTTAACCTCGCTGTTCAAAACGTGTACAATTTACGAACAGTCTGGAGTCTAGACTTCTTTTACCTCGTAAGGTCACGGTTCTTGGTTATGAGCTAGCACGCACACGCACACGCACACGCACACGCACACGCACACGCACACGCACACGCACACGCACACGCACACGCACACGCACACGCACACGCACACGCACACGCACACGCACACGCACACGCACACGCACACGCACACGCACACGCACACGCACACGCACACGCACACGCACACGCACACGCACACGCACACGCACACGCACACGCACACGCACACGCACACGCACACGCACACGCACACGCACACGCACACGCACACGCACACGCACACGCACACGCACACGCACAC
Organism: Isoperla grammatica; assembly: GCA_945910005.1. Taxonomy (NCBI): domain Eukaryota; kingdom Metazoa; phylum Arthropoda; class Insecta; order Plecoptera; family Perlodidae; genus Isoperla; species Isoperla grammatica. The sequence goes on from OX246737.1 coordinate 64,576,158, forward strand.
GCACACGCACACGCACACGCACACGCACACGCACACGCACACGCACACGCACACGCACACGCACACGCACACGCACACGCACACGCACACGCACACGCACACGCACACGCACACGCACACGCACACGCACACGCACACGCACACGCACACGCACACGCACACGCACACGCACACGCACACGCACACGCACACGCACACGCACACGCACACGCACACGCACACGCACACGCACACGCACACGCACACGCACACGCACACGCACACGCACACGCACACGCACACGCACACGCACACGCACACGCACACGCACACGCACACGCACACGCACACGCACACGCACACGCACACGCACACGCACACGCACACGCACACGCACACGCACACGCACACGCACACGCACACGCACACGCACACGCACACGCACACGCACACGCACACGCACACGCACACGCACACGCACACGCACACGCACACGCACACGCACACGCACACGCACACGCACACGCACACGCACACGCACACGCACACGCACACGCACACGCACACGCACACGCACACGCACACGCACACGCACACGCACACGCACACGCACACGCACACGCACACGCACACGCACACGCACACGCACACGCACACTGTCACTCACTAAAAAAAAAAAACACACGAATGCACACTGCGAAAATATATTTAAAATTTGTCGATTTATTGTAAGCCTAATTTTAAACTAAAATTCTCGTCAAACCTGCAGCCTCTGTCACGCCTTAGTAAACACACACAATGCGAACCAACAGGTTTTTTAAACAGTACAAACAAAAAATAATTAGAAGCTGCATCATGCACAATCATGGTACAGAATGAGGCAATATAAAAAGACTGGACGTCACTAAAGCATAAAAAACACACTGTCTTTGAACACTTCAAGAATAATCCTAGACCTCTGGCGTGATAGTCTAAACACGGACGTGATGGTCTATACACGGGCGTGATAGTCTCTATACACGGGCGTGATGGTCTCTATACACGGGCGTGATAGTCTCTATACACGGGCGTGATAGTCTCTATACACGGGCGTGATAGTCTCTATACACGGGCGTGATAGTCTCTATACACGGGCGTGATAGTCTCTATACACGGGCGTGATAGTCTCTATACACGGGCGTGATAGTCTCTATACACGGGCGTGATGGTCTCTATACACGGGCGTGATAGTCTCTATACACGGGCGTGATAGTCTCTATGCACGGGCGTGATAGTCTCTATACACGGGCGTGATAGTCTCTATACACGGGCGTGATAGTCTCTATACACGGGCGTGATGGTCTCTATACACGGGCGTGATAGTCTCTATGCACGGGCGTGATAGTCTCTATACACGGGCGTGATAGTCTCTGTACACGGGCGTGATAGTCTATACACGGGCGTGATAGTCTACGGGCGTGATAGTCTCTATACACGGGCGTGATAGTCTCTATACACGGGCGTGATAGTCTCTATACACGGGCCGGGGCGTGATAGTCTCTATACACGGGCGTGATAGTCTATACACGGGCGTGATAGTCTATACACGGACGTGATAGTCTCTATACACGGGCGTGATAGTCTCTATACACGGGCGTGATAGTCTATACACGGGCGTGATAGTCTATACACGGGCGTGATAGTCTCTATACACGGGCGTGATAGTCTATACACGGGCGTGATAGTCTCTATACACGGGCGTGATAGTCTCTATACACGGGCGTGATAGTCTCTATACACGGGCGTGATAGTCTCTATACACGGGCGTGATAGTCTCTATACACGGGCGTGATAGTCTCTATACACGGGCGTGATAGTCTCTATACACGGGCGTGATAGTCTCTATACACGGGCGTGATAGTCTCTATACACGGGCGTGATAGTCTCTTTACACGGGCGTGATAGTCGTTATACACGGGCGTGCTAGTCTCTATACACGGGCGTGATTTACACGGGTCATCTTCGAAAACTCCAACAGGGTTTCCTTCTGACAACAGGATGCGCGAACGAATTGTTTTAATTCCACACGATAGTGATGAACTATCGTGCATGTGGATTATACGGTATGTTATTCTTTATTATAGTGACCAATTCAAAATCTCTCCCGATAAAATATGATTTAGTAATTGAGTGATAGGTCATTCATTTTGTGTTACTCTTTCCATTTTAATAGTACATGTGTGATTTTAATAATAATAACTGAAATAATAATATTATTTTTACGTTAATGTGAGTAATGTATTGAACACCCATAACAACAGTAATGATAGTACGAATTATATAATAACAATGGCGTTGCACATGCTCACATTATTTGATTCTCCTGTAACCTATCGTCCTGTAATATATTATATTTTGGAATCTCAATCCTAACACATACAATATAATGTTTGTGTATGTATTAATGGTTTGGTAGCTGTTATGGGGTCAAAACTCAGCTACCTGGGGGGGGGGGGGGGGTCGCTGGTATGCATGTAGCGTCTCTGTTCTCAGTCTCAGGGTGACTCTGAAACGACCATTTTATACGAATTTCTACAACAGTCATGTTTTAACTGTTGTATAACGAGACATGATCGTCACAAAAGTTATTGAAATAATGGGCCGTATGAATAAAACATGAGTAGATGCTCTTGAGTGTGAGCATGAAGTATAAGCTTCTGCTCCAAGTATAAGGTAAGAGTATAAGCATCTGCTCAGTTTCGTATGAATAACCTTTACCTTATACTCCGTAGAAGGTGCTCATGATTTGGAGCAGATGCTCCGATATTTCTCGTCGCCCGACAACTTGAAGCATGCGTTTTGCGTCCCCCTCCCTCGCCGGCCGTTAGCCCAGCTTACTTCTGAAACCCGGCCCGACCCTGGCACGCTATTTCAGGCCCGGGCCCGTACAGCCCGTAGTGAGTAAGCTAGTAAAGCCCGGGCCCGGCCCCGGCCAAGGCCTGCCTGAAGTGTAAATTGGCCCGTAAAAGCCCGTTTAACACTGTTGAAGCAGCAAGTTGATTTTTATAGTATTTGGCAAGGAATACGAACGACAGGGTGGGAAAAAAATGAGATAAGATGAAACGAAATTAGTAACTATTTGCATGAAATTATGTAACGAAAAGAATTACAACAAAAATGTTGTGACCGTAAGTTTATACTATTTCGGGTTTGTTTTAAGTTTCGGAAATTTTGGTAAAATAACACTTCTTTTCTTTCATTGCAATTACTGATTGCAAAAAAATTAAGAAGCCAGAAAAATCCCTCCTCGTTCAGTGATATGTAGGCCCAGGCCCGGCCCGGACCATATCAAGGCCCGTACCCGTGCAGACCTCTAGTCCAGCTATGTAGTATAGGCGTCATAAGTAGAGGTGTTTGTAAATGGTGTTATGTTTTCTTAAATTTCGTTTATAGATTTAATAATTTCGATGTTATGGCGGTGTTATGCTTTTTGGGAGATTTTCTACAGTAAGTTTCACCAGAAACATGTTTAAATTAAAAAGTAATTTTTTATGTAATTTCATTTATTTGAATTGTATGTACAAACTAGTACTAGTTAATGCGAAGTGTATTAACACTACCATTACCTGTGTTTGTCTAGTGTGTCTTTACGGTCGAATTAAAGGCGGCAGTTACAACAAATAAGAATCTTCTTGTCCGTCACACTCACGTAAAATCCCTCAAATTGTACTCGTATGCTCTGCTTGACGCCGAATTTCAGCAAAAATAAATCGGTGATCTTCTTTACGAATTCATCATTATAATGAAAAAATATTTGGTCCCCACGATTGTGTTGTAATGACGTTTAACTTTAATAATAAATTTAAATTTTTTTAAAATTTTTATAATAAAATAAAAACAATGAAGCTTTCGTGTTATTTCGCTCTTTAATACAAATTTCGATGTTATGACTGGAAATTGACGGATTTCGCGAATTTTCGCGGTGAAATTTTGATATTTTTAAGGTGCCTATCAACAGATATACACTTTGTTTATCTCTTCCTTCTTTATCAACACTTTTCGCGATTTCGCGGTCCGCGAAAAACAAACACCTCTAGTCATAAGCCATGGTTTTATTCCGTAACCGCCATCCACCAAAACCACGGCATTTGCAGCTTGCTCATTTTCACTCGGATATCGGAGTTTTTCCATATTATTCTACTATCGTGTACTGAGCCGGGCCAGCTTACGTCCACACAAGTAAATATTTCTTTCACATTACAAGCAGCTTGCACGTTCAGACTTGCAAACCCCTTCCTATTAACGTACTCATCTCCATGAACAGCTGGTTTAAGAATCTTTACATGCTTGCAATCAATAACACCTATAGCCATAGGAAATGTGTATTTGTTTTGCCATTGGAGTTTAGCTTCGTCTATGGCATTTTCAGTAGAGGGAAATTTGATCCAAATGTGGGCTTTTTCAATTATATTTCGCATAACTTTACTAAGAGTTTTTGAAACAGTTGATTGATGCACCCCAACCTTTGTCCAATCCCCTTTGGAAACCCTGGATCCGCCATGTATCTTAGAAAAGTTTTCATTCGGTGCTCTAACGAACGGGCGCCGCCTCTAGTATCATTGCTTTCACCAAGATTATAATTAACAATCAAAATAAATTTTCTTCATTAAAGCGGAACAAAATGTCTAAAATCACTATTGTGAGGAGACACACGAGATATATGTCGCTTTTCCGACACACATTCGGCCATTACTCCACCCAACATCACTGTTGAGTCTGCTACTGACTAGATCCAGTTATTTTGGAGCAGATGCTCAACATCAGAAGCATACACTTCACTTTATTCATACAAAACACTCCCAAGCGTGAGCATGAGGTGAGAATGTGAGCAGGTGCTCAAATTCCGAGATCAGTCTTGAGCATAAGCTTATGCTCCTATTTTTATTCTTACAAAGCGAAGGTTTTGCTCACATTTCCGCGAGTATAAGGTAATGCTCACTTTTATTCATCCGGCCCAATATGTTGCATTAAAAGCAGAGTAGGACAAAATTTCGTTTGACTGTGCCAAAAATGTTATCTTCTATCATATTCAAAATCAAATAATTTATATTTTATTGAAGTAACAACTTCATTTGAGTACTAACCAAATTGGTGATTTTATTGATGTGGTATTTAGCCAGGGGAAAATCTTTAAAATTCCAAGCATGCATGGCATGTAGACAAGACATTTTTAATGGAGAAGCAGTTTAAAATTATACGTTTGTGGATCGTTTAGCCAGTGTTTGGTTTCATGGCTGGTGATCCCCCACTTATAGTTCAAGTCCTTTTCAATATCATGGTTTGAACCCCTTCTTTCCGATTTCAAATATAAGCATAGTTTTACAAAAGGAAAAGAAGATATATTATTACGACGGCTAAATCAGGTGAACGGACACAGCGCGCGCACTCTTCGCCAGACATATATGTGGATTTGGAGTTGCTTTTCATAAGTTTCATTTTTATTTTTGTAATATATAATAAATTATTATTTATTTTATGGCAAGACCAGACTCGATACGAAGATATTTGCCACTTGCTTGGCGAAACGTCTTTATCGACTCTGGGTAACAGTTCCACCGGATCGAGTAAGTAGTGGCATCTAGTGGCAAACTTTAGAACTAGAGATGCGTGAGATGGTAGGTCGGTCAAACAGCTAGTTACAAGCGTCACTCACGCGCCGATGTCACTGATTGGACTATTGATTGTTTATAGTTCAAAATGTGTTTTCAAATTGATTATGCAGTCAAATGAGCGTATTTAGAACTTTGAAGCATCCATTTATTATTGCGTAAAACGCCGGGTTCTTGGAAAGTTCCAAACTTTGTTTCGAGAGGAGATCCGAGATCATAATAATTTTCGTAAGAAACCTGTCCATAGTCATAATTATAACAGTCAGTCATAGTCAATATTGTACCTAGGGTTCCCAACTCTGCAAAATAACATTCCGGGACAAATAGCACATGAAAAGGGAATGGCTCACGTGATAATGCCGAAGGCCCGCCGGAGGCCTATCGCCGAAGGCGAAATTTTTTGGGACCTTTTTTCATTATTTACGTTCTAATAACATGTTTTTACTGCTTGACGAGAAATCAAGAATTTTCCTTTTGAACAAACATCTTTCGCAGTTAATTAGAAATTAGTAGTCACGTGCCTGTCTGAGATTATTGTTTTATTAATTATTATTGTGTTGCTATAACAATATTAATAGCCTAATAGGGTAAATACTAGATGTACCTATTTAAGTATTGTTATTGTTATTGAAACATAGTGCATTTGAAAAGTCAACTTTGGAAACTATGCTCACATTAATTTACTATCCATTCTCTCTGCTCGTTTCGAGCTCACGTTTCAGGCGGCGAGGGGTCACGGCAGAAGCAAGACACTTTCATGTAATTCCGGGACATTTGCCGTCCCGGAATCAGTTTAATTTCAACCAGGACAAGATCTTTAATTCCTGGTCTGTCCCGGCGAAACCGGGACGGTTGGGAACCCTAATTGTACCAGGTAACTAATCCACCCTTAGGTTGGAATTCATAGTCGGCCCCTACACCTAGGGGCGCCCATTGTTACCAAGGTAACAGTTGTTTCCATGTTATGTCCCATAAACAAAACAAATCCATAGCAACAACAAACTAGGTGTAGGGCATCCAACCTTACCAACCTAGTATTGTGTTAGGTTGGAATTCATAGTCGGCCCCTACACCTAGGGGCACCCATTGTTGCTATGGACTTGTTTTGGTGATGGGAAATAACATGCAAACAACTGTTACCTTGGTAACAATGGGCGCCCCTAGGTGTAGGGGCCGACTATGAATTCCAACCAAAGTCTTTATTTTCAAAGAGCTTCGTTCTCGTTGCCATGGTTACTTCAGTTTAATGCTATTTGAGTAAGGTATTTGATACTATAGCGTTTGCTATAGCCTAGTATTTTTTGTACCTTACTTATTGTATCGAGAAAAAATTAAGATATTCGTGACCGGACGGAAATTTACTACAACATGGCTCCATCACATTTTGTCACAATTTTGTTTTAGAAAAAAACGTTTTAGTTATTGTAGTTTAACTTTGATCGGACTCTCCGTTCGACCGCTATCGCGAGACAAAAACAACCCCCCCCCCTCCCCCCCAAAGGAATGCAAAATAATGGATATGTGATAATTTGGACGTGAAAATAGAATATTATATTCTAACGTTTGAGCATAATTTGCTTTAGCTTAGTGGCTGATTAATTTGACAAATTTCATTAAAACTTTAAATGTTTTTTTGACGATAGTATTCAATTCTTTTGTTATTTTATTAATATAGTTTTGGTATACTTTAAACAGATAAACACCTTTGTACAAACTTTGAATGTTTGACATAAGAAGAAGATTGAGTTTGATTTTAGGGATATTAGATATTAGATTTAGATTAGATTTTAGGGGGATAGTAGTACATTCTCAATATGTATCAGTGCCGTAGATGGGTTAATGATTATGAACCTTTGGTGACCAATTTGCCCTTTTGGCCATTTTTTTGGGGGGGTGGGGGGGAGGGGTGATGAGGCGATCACCCCCCCCCCCCCCCCTGTATCCGCTACAGAACGCAATGGGTTGCGTTGGATAAACACCATAGAGAAAAACAATTTATTGCATGCTGTCCAACGTACATTAGATGATTAGGTGACCACAAGGATCCAGCATACTAAATAATTATAAAAAAATACATATTAAATACAAACAGTTTTTAACAATTTCTACGTGTTGTTGTAATTATAAATGTTTTTGTAAGACGCGAACAGTTCCCATCTTCACGAAGACAAACATGACAATTAATACAAGCACGGCAGAATCGGAAAACTTGCACCAGTGCAGGACGTAATGCCTGCACAGTTGCACCCCTTGCACCTGTGCTTGCACCAATCATTGCACCAAACCAATGCAGTCTTCTTGTATGATTATCGTGAACTGTGCAGAGCTTTTTTCCCCGTTTTCAGTTTTACCTATTTTTAAGGTGGAACTCTTTTTTATCATATGATTTAGAAAAAAGTGACATATGCAACGATTTCTGTTGAATTGCCTACCTAGGCAACGATTTTGGTTTTAAATTTAGCGCGATTTGGCGGGGGGAGGAATCTACAGTCGGAAGGGGGGAGGAGTGGCAACATGGCTGGATGATCGAGGAAATAATTAGGTGATCTGCTGTTTTTACAATTGCGTCCCTGCTGGTGGTGTGCATAACGTATGCCCATTTGTAAATCGAGGTTCATCTCCTTAGCTGGAATTTAATTGGTAAGTATGGGTTTTATGGTAGGTTTGTAGGCCTAGGCCCTACCCCTAGGCCCTAGATAGATAGGCCTAGGCCTAGGCCTAGGCAGTCTTTATGGGCAGGGGTCTTTCATATAACTTACCCTAAACATAGCCTAGATTATGCATACAGGCCTAGGGTATGCGTGCGAATCCTAGGCCTATGTTAGGTCTGCATGCAGAGGCATAGGCCCTAGGCCTAGGCCTAGCCTAGGGCATTGGGTTTGAAGTAGGCCTAGGGGGCTAAGCTAGGTCTAGCCCTACTGTCAACAACCAAGGAATAACTTTTCATGTCATAGGGCCTAGGCCTAGGCCTAGAGCACTTGTGCCGTTAATGGGAGCTTTTTTTAGTTTTGAAGTCGAAGCACAACAGTCCAGTCAGGAGCTCTTTTAGCCTGGGCCTATTAACGTAGGCCTACTTCGTTAAAAACGCCAAATAAGCAAAGCAATCAAAAGACAGAGTTTGCGTGCCATAAATTTAAAGTTGAGTATAAAGTGTACAGGTAGGCCTAAGGTTCGTTTATTTGTCCGTCCCAAACAGTTTCGAATAGTCCGAACAGGTTGTTCGTTGTTCATCTGTAAAAAAAGATATGTTCTGGTGGTGTTCAGTTGTCCGCCAGCAACTGTTTGTAAACAGACCGAACATGTTCAAACTGTCCGGAATGAAAAAGAGGAGTGAGTTGAGTAGTAGTAGTAGGCCTACAAGATGTAGAGCGGGAATTCAAATTAGACAAGAGTGGTAACGGTAATGTGTTAATTAATATACCGGTACATTCTAATGCATCATATTATAACATGTCTGTCGTATGAGATAACGTAAATACTTCTAATTGAAGAGGGTCGTTATGTTTGTTATATTAAGATAAGAAAATAAAGATCTGTTTATTTAGTACAGTAGGCCCACCCAACCTCATTTTAGCTTAGATGCCCATACTCTCGTTGCTTATCCTGTACGTTTAGTTCAACTATCACAAACTTGGCTTAGGAGGCCCTACCAAAGATTAATTTAGTTTATCTTGGGCCCTATTTAAAGACAGCCTTTGAATTTGTCAGGTTTAACCTAACATTAAGAGGTGTCTCTGACTAGATTGACATTCATTTGTGTGAAGGCAGAACACATGTTTTTGCGTACTAGATTTAGCCAACTTCGTGTTCGATGACGCGTTTCCGCTGTGTTCTAACTTGTTACCGAACAGTTACAAAACACGACAAATGAATGAACTTCTGTCTAATAACGGCAAAGTTGTCTATTGCAACAGAGCTTGCGGGCTGGGTCAAGGGGGGAGGGGGTGCAGTAGCTGGTCTGCTCTAACATTGCCCACAAATACCTATGAGAACTGGAAGCCCTTCCTGGCTTATTCTTTTTTGATCTGAAAGCAGCAGCTACAATCCTCTGGGGACGAGAACCAAAATGACCGAGAATGTATAGGCATATGTTTACATATTGCTGTGCACAATGCCCTGGGCTAGACGTAGTCGTTTCTGGACGAGAACGGTTATTGAATACCAGTTTTAATATTTTCTTGTGCTCCAAGCCTTCACGGAAATAGTTGGTCACATTCACACTAGCCTAGATTGTGGTAGGCTAAACTAAATCTAAGAAGACCAGACGTACCCGTTTGATCGGTACAGTACCGCTTTCAGAACACTCATACCGGTGTTTGGAGCGACTCATTGAAATGACGTTTGTACTGGGTCACAATTTGAAAAAAAAAAATTGTACCTACAAGGCTGTATGAGCTGTCAACTTATGACAATGCTGTAGATTACAACAGCACCTGGGGTGTGGGACAAGGGGGGAGGGGGTGCAGAAGCCGGTCTGCTCGTGATGACGTGTAGCGTTCGACATATATGCCATCTAGGCATCAGCTGGCGCTGACTCGCTACCCAACAATCACCAGAGTTTGTTACATCAACAGGCGGCTGGCGAAATAGGCCTACATAGCATAGGGCCTAACATAATTTTTTGTTTTAAGAATGACTGGGCCTAAAAATTAGAATCCGGTTCTTACGCACCGGTTCAATCCAGTTTAAAACCAATAAAAAAAGTCATCAGCAATGGTAAAAAAAGTCATCAGCAATGGTAGGTCTATATTTTGTTCGTTTCTCCTTACAAAACAACTAAGGAAAAGTATACACGTATTTTATGCATGACATAGGCCTATGTGGCAACCGACAACACTTAAATTAAAACAAATAGCAAATCTCATCCAATTCAAGGCCAGTTACGAAGGAAATTTGTGGATGTGCAACCTTCTATGAATATTTTACATGCAACCGGTTTTACTTGTATTACGAACGTTTTACGATGTTGTTTATTTTATGATATTTAAGGAACAAATTGACCGGTTTGAAAAATCAGATTTGGATCTCGACAAAACCGGTTCCGATCCGGTTTCCCAGTACTCGAAGTCATTCTTAAACATAACTACAAAAATGTACACTTAAAAACCACACTCAATTAATATTTTAATTTACAATAGGGATGTCAATACCCGGAAATATTTGTACCCGGGTAGTAAATAATACTAAATACGCGTTTTATCGTCATGGGTGTCAAATGATTCGCAAAGTTGTGGAAAGAGACATTTTATTGTTAAACGGTATCAGGTTGCATTGTCTTCGATGCAAAACGATCGCGGAAGTATTCAACAAAGCTTCAAAGCTTGCGTTTCCGCTACGGTAGGCGGTGGTCGGCTGCGTCAAGGCGATGACGTCATAGTCCGAGCTCGAACACGAAAACATGATGGCGGTAAAGCTACGACGGGCGGCGGGTGCGCTCCCTCGGACTCGCAACCGTTCCGCAGCATTCTTCCATAGGCCTACAGAAGATGATACTAATTGGGCTTTACGTCTCATTCGTCAGCAGCGCTGTTGAGGAGGGGGGGGGGGGGGGGGGTCAAGTTAAATGCTGGCAAATTGAAAAGAGCGGCTGGTAAGCTCGCACAGAGACGCCAGTAGGGAAATATCGCAATGTTGAACTAATTATGTTTTGAACAGAAGAAGGGAACGGGTAGTACCGGGTAACGGGTATTGAAAAGTTGGAACCGTACCCGTGTGTACCGGGCGGGTAACGGGTACCCGGGCACCCGTTGACATCCCTAATTTACTAGCCAGAAAGCTTTTTTCTGGGCATTTCATGCAAATCTTTCAACATTTTTCGCCTACAGCAGCTCCCCAGCTGTAGGCAAAAAATGTTGAAGAATTTGCATGAAATGCCCAGAAAACAGCTTTCTGACTTGTAAATATAAATTGAATGTGGTTTTTAAGTGTACATTTTTTTAGTTATGTTTAAGAAGGCCTTCTCTGCAAGAGACCCCATGCTGGTCCATGGAGTTCGTAAGTTCGTATCCATACACTTTGGTTCTCCCAGTTTGCCATCTTCCAAATATATGGTCACCAAAAAAAGAACACATTTAAAAAATCACGTCTCTTATCACTGTCAAGCGTGAAACTAACATGATCAAATTGAATACGGTAAATAAAAAATAAAATTAATAAATTCTTATAAATGGAGTCTACCCACTCAGTAACATGACTGATTTTCAGTGGGGGGCTTTAATTTGAAGCGACTAAACCAACCCTGTCTGTAGGCTCCGAATACCATCGACAAGTGAGCGATAAGTAACCAATCAAAGATCTATAATCTTTACAACGTTGATTTGTTGGACACAAGATCTTAACATAAAATATTTTATTGTAATTTGTAATTCTTGGGTTACTGGGCATAGGCCTAGACTATTATCAAATACGATAAAAGGTGCTATCGCTTAATACAGGAAACTAGGCTCGGTTAACAAATTGAAATTGAGCACGTGGCAACACTGGTTCACGTATTAAGTTGAAAGTCAAGACGCTACATCGTAGCCAGTCGATAACAACATGTGGCACTTAAACTACAGCGAATGAACTTCTTTGCGTCCATCATTCATCTACTTTGGATCCGAGCCACTAGGCCCAGCTGTCACGAGAAATCGACGGAAGCTTCCTGTATTAAGCGATAGCGCATGCCGCATATTACAATATTTGCTATTATTTCCATTACTGCTGATTGCTGCTTTAGTTTTCTCTAGCCTAGGCCCTACAATTAAAAAAAAAAATGGTAGGACCCATGCACAGTAACCAGAAAATTTCAAGGTACGTTATGATAGAAATCTTGGTTTTCTGTCCGATAAATGTTTGATCTGTCACATTTGCTTAATTTGATAAATGTTTCTTTGTCACGTTTGAAAACGACAGTAATTTTAAAAAGGATCATGTAATGGTAACGTAAATAGTCCTATAGGTCTAGCTGACTACCTTCAGGAAGTCACCAGGAAGGAGAATTTAGATGAAAATTAGTTCTTTATATCTTTCCTGTTCTTGTTCCGGCTCATGCAAAACAAGAAAGGCATAGCATGAGCACCTACCTGACGTATCATAATAACCGTAGGTCTACTATGACATTCTCATTCCCTATATTCCCATTAGCAGGCGATTGTAGAGCCCGCTTTAGGTCTAAGCTTATTGACCAGCCTAATATGGTTAGTTTGCATAGACAGAGGCTCAAGACGTTTTCCTTTTCCATTGTTCAGAGCTGTTGTAGCAAAGTCTTTTGAGAAGTCAAAAAATAAAAGTCAAAAATTTAAATCTGGTGACTTTATTTATTTATACATCCCATGAGTAACAATTATCTACTACAACATGTTAAAAAATCGCTTGAGATCTGCTAATTCTTCTAGAGCATTCAAAATTATCTACACTTGAACAACACTGGGTTTTCTCACACGCTCTTGTTCACTGCATGAACTAGGGTTGCCCTTCGATGCCATTTTTGATAATCAGTAATCGAAGGTTATGCCTAATTGAAAATAATCGAGTTTCAAAATCAATAAACACGTAAAATCGGCGGTCTTTGTTCCTCTCGCTCACACCGATGACAGATCCCATCCCCGAAGACAAAGAGGAATGTCATAACTAACGGGCTTAGCCCAATTTTATTGAAACACGCAGATCTGGCAATCGATTTGTAATCGATTAGTCAATCACAAACCTAATATCGATAGTCGATCGATTGAATATAATCGATAACTAATCGATTAATCAATAATCGGCCGCAAACCTATGCAAAACTCACTCTTACATTCTCTTCCTTCCAAAAGAAGGAGCCCACCCAACTCAAAATGTGTAGCAAGTAGATAATGTTTTTGCTCATTGCCTTGAGACGACTTTAGCTCAGCGCATTGTCGCTTAATTCTGTGATGATTGTTGTAATGCCAGTTAGGGCCAGTCTTACAATCTTCTAATAAGCAAGTTATTTGTAGCAATTAAGCTTTTTTGAGGATTTCAAGGGTTTTGATTGGTGGTTGCCATGGAGAAAACAAGCTATTCGACGAATAAGTAGTTATTGGGACATTGTAAGACTAGACCTTAGGCAGATTTTGGTAATTTGTTGTTGCAATTCCATAGCTTACTTTGTACGTTATGTTATTTAAATGTTGGCAGTTATTTTGATAAAAAGTGGGTTTTAAACTATGCCTTACCTTAAGATATGAGATCAGACAGATTATTTCAGTGGATCAGTGCCGTGGTGAAAATCCTACAGAATTCCATATTTTCATTCTAAACGCATCGATACTGTGTTTACCTTGCTCGCACGTTCTTAAATTGTTACTATGTCTATTCTAGGAAATTTTTATTTTAAACCAACAATACTTGTTGAAAAATACCGGTACAGCTGGTATACTACCGTAGGACTAAATAGTGCATTGCCACTTGCAAATTGAACCCCACCACTGATACGGCATTACATGGTTTGAGTTGTTCAGACACCATAACAAGCATACTTTCATACAGTAATTTGTGTTTTAAATAATAGAATCTGCTGTAATGAATTTAGCCTACCTTGAATCAGGTATCTACTGTTAAACAAGCAAATTAGCAAATAACAAGATGTGTAATTTTATGTTCAGTAGGGGACTAAGTAGCTAAATTTCATATAACTTGCATGTACCTATATTCAACTTGCAACATATTTCCACCACCTGCTGCTATCAAGTGCTACAGTTATGAGTGTAACACTCATGTACCTATTCAACTTGCAACATATGTCCACCACCTTCTGCTATCAAGTGCTACAGCTATGAGTGTAACACTTAAAGTAAAACTATTCCAAAATTTCTCAGCCAACTGAGTAGCTAGTTGTATAACGAAGTTTATTCACGATTGTCGATTGTTCTCCTATGCCAAGGTTTCCAAGGTTAAGTAACCTGCCTACCTAGTATATAGGCCCTACCTGACTCCTTATCTTTCTAGTTGTCAACAATGTTTGGTTTTGATTTGAGTTAGTTTACATCTATATTACATTTACCTTTGCTCACAATGTCTTACAGTATGCAATGTGTAGCCATTGGCTCTCCAATTACGTCACGTGGTTAATTGCTGTCTGTATTAATTTCTAGGGTGCAAGAAAAGGCCCTACTACTTGTAGCTGTGTAGCACTGCATAAGCCTACTATTAACAGAGAAAAAAAGCATGGGGGGTTGGAAGCTGGAAGTGGCAAAAATGGCCCTTTACATGTCTTTCCCTGTTGGGTTGTTTCATTACTTCAATCAACCTGAGTATTTTGAAGAATGGGTGAAGGATACCCGAAGAGAATTGTATCCACCTGAAAATAAAATGCATCGAGCTGAAATAGCGGAGTGCATTCGGAAAGTGCAAGAGAAAAAAGACCGAGAAATGTTAAGAGCATATGAAGTTAATAAATAGGTTATTTTTCATCAATATGCCAGTGATTTTATTTAGTCCTAGATCGTATTGTGAATAGGATGCCTAGGAATTGGAAGATGCCAAAGTTGATCCATCTGTTAACTAGCAATAAACTGCATTTACTTGAGCTCAAGCAAAGTCTACTTACTACATTCAGTGACACTCAGGAGCCTAAATTTAAATTAACATTTGCTCATGCTAGTACAGATCTGAAATCATGTCAATAGCTCCAGTATCAAACCAGTCAAGTCCAGTACATACATGCTTAATTTTCTTCTCTCCTCATGCCTTTATAAAATTAAATATGCCTATGCATTTATTTTGTTGTAAAACAATATTAAAGATAACTAAATTATAATGTGTCTCTACTGGTTGGCCACATCCAGCATGATGGCATAATAGCCAAATGTGGGCATTTAATAAGAAGAAGATTTAAGATGGAAGATTCAATTTAAATTTTCAGTTTTCATACAAGCATATGATTTTTTTCTTGCATTTTCTTTTTTTTTGCATACTGGTACAATTTTATGTATGGGTACAGTGTACAAAACAGTAAGGCTCAGTACTGTATTCAGTAGGCTATAGCTGATAATAAGCTACATATTTTGTGGATTTTGAGGCTTCTGGTTGGTGGCTGCCATAGTGAAAACAAGCTAAATTAGCTACTTACTAACTTTCTTATTAGCTGTTCGTTCATGATATGTACCGGGCCTAAGCCCTATATATCCTGCAATAGGTCCATAGCATTCAGTTTTGTTACCAACATTTATTTCGGGCACTAATAACATTGATTTTGTTTGCCCTAAAAGTAAAACCCTACTAATTAACCTACATTTGTTTGCTAATAGGTACTGTAATGACGTCTGGCTAAAATACATATAGCGTTTTTAATGCAGACTAGTGGAAGCAGTCTTGACTCTTGACAAGTGAAGTGATTGCTGTCATCCTGAAGGGTTTTTGGCAAAAAAGGTTTATTTTGATCCCTGCTCTTATCCACAAATTTGTTTTGTAGGCTCTACTCGCTCAGAACCGAAGTCATCTTTTTTAATTGCCTTATTTGAAGCAAGTGTTTGCTATAAGTTTTGTAGACGGCTTATGGCAACTGATAAAACTCCATTTAATACATGTCTGGCTACATTGGGTTTGAAGGAGTGAAGGCATGATTTTTTTGCATAGCCTACATAATTCATCAATTTGTAATATGTAAATTGTTTGGTATAATATATTGTTTAGGAGGAGGATAGAGAAAATAACCTAGCAGCTTACCTAGTTGGATCTTGAAGTAATTAGAAATAAGTATTTCAGCAAACTATTTCAAGCTCTGAACAGTCAACTGTCAGGTGAACTTTTGGGTTCTCTCCCCAAACAATGCATCATTCATTAGATTGTGTTTCAAGACTTTATAAACGGAGGGATCAAATTTGGTACCGGTTGTTGCGATACTCGTGTTGTGGTAACAGCACCTATTGAGACAATTGTGACTGTTGGCATCATACAGATTATATCTATGTTTGTTGAAATCCACGTTTCTGTATTTTCTTCATTTATCTTGTCTTCTGTATATTTTTCTAAAATTAATAAAGAAAACCATCAATTTGTTGACAGCTAGAACTCCTATTTTACAATGCCCATTTTCCTTGTAGTGTACATTTTCCCATACTTCTTACTACAGTGGATGCTACCTTGATATAAATTGGACAAGTGGATTTTTCTGAGAACATCCCACAATTTTTTTTAAGTTCCCCCCACATATGTAGTCAAGGTGGAATGTGCACATCATTAACTTCAACTCGAGTACTATTTTAGACAATGCTGCTACATCTGAATATTCTTTGAATATTTTAAAATTCCCACATAAAATGCTTTTTTAAACAACACTGTGTGGCACATTGGGCAACACATGTGGGCTGTGGCAACAACATTATAATAATTATAATAATTTTTGTAGGAATACCCGTTCTAGGGTGCACACCAGCTTTACCTGATGTGCCCCTCTTCAGGTGACTAACTAGGTTATTAGGGTGTTTGGATAGTTGGGAAGGATTGTCCGAGGGCTGATAGTATGACTCAATCCCAGCATTCGCTTTTACGACTGAGGAAAACCTCGGAAAAAACCTTCAGTCAGGAGTGCCGGTGGCCGGAATCGAACCGGCGACCTCCCGAATTAGAGTCTCCCGTCTTACCGCTGAGCCACCTCTATCGTAACTGCACACATGTATATAGGCCAACAATCTGGAAATATCTGGAGAATTATTTTCAGTGAAATTGTCTATATTTATAACTGAATACTGAATAGGATAGACATTAAATAAATAAATATCTCATATTTTTAAGGGCCAATCTTTCAAAAATGTAAAAGTTGAAAACTTACTGTATAATTGATTAATTGTGCATTCGTGGGCTCTTATGCTGGCATATAGCATAAGGCGCTGGCCAGTTGAGCTGTGTTACGCTGTGACGTGACTTCTCCTCTTTTTACTCAAAATAAAATTACGCAGTTGAGGTGCAGCGCGGTACAAGTAGTGCGCTACTTGTAGCATACTTCTTTTGTCGTGTAGCGAGGCGTGTAGTGCACTTCTTTAAAAAAGTAGTAAAATTTAGCTGTAGCATGCTACAATTTTTGTAGCTATAGCGTGGAAAGTAGCACAATAATGTCGCTACTTTTAAATTTTGGTCCAAAACAGATTAAGCTTCCTTCATTAAAACTACACCTTCCATGGAAATGAAATATAGTGTGAAAAAAGGTTCAATTTTTTTCGACCGTTCCTCTGATGGTCGCTGCGCTCCCCTCCTCTCCCACACATTGCAAACAGAACAGGGTGAGTGGACAATAACTCCTTCAACCCTCTCCATTCACCGTTATCTAGTCATCCTTAGTCCGTTCGTGCAATAACCTGCGACCAGTTGACACTCATCTTGTAGTATAACGAAAGTGGTCATGTTTGATTTTGCGTGTTTCGTCTTCAGTTCCCTGTGTTGTAATAATATTTCAAGAATGCTATATAATACATTTCATATAGTTTAAGTTAATACTTAATATTATGTCCGACGTTGATAGTGATAGTGAATAGTGATGAAAGTGACTAGCTGCCAAGCTGGAGTTGTTTACTTGTATTTTGTAATTCCTAGTATAAAAAGAATGGGTTGATAATATAAATGCAATACTATAAACAAGATGTAGCACGAAAATAGCGTGCCACATTGTCTGTGTAGTGCAAATGTAGTGAAGATACATTAAAAGAAAGCGAAAAAGAGCAAAGCTACTTTTTTCAGACAAGTAGCGGTAGTTGTAGCATGCTACTATTTAAAAGAGTGACCCCAAGACTGAAATTATGTATCATTTCTATTTCCAATGCTGGGGTTAAGTTTAATTCAAGTGCTAAGCTAAAAAAAATTAGCTAGTTTTGATTCAAGAAGATGAGCTTGCAAGGCAAACAAAACAAAGCTCACGAGTGTCGAACGTATCCTTGGCGATTATTGTATACCCTGTAGCAAGATGTTTGTATTTTTACAACTTGGGTTGAGTAAACAATAGATTCTAGATTACTTGAAGTATTGCTCGCAGTCTTCTAACCTCATTTCACTATAAGAGAGCAAGGCCTTTCCACCTCTTGAGTGCTGTGCAGATGAAAAAATGCCTAGTCTTAATTGCCAGCAATAACAATTTGTATTTGTATTTATTAGCATCTATTGATCTATGCGATACATTGATATCAGATTTGTCAAAATCAAAAACTTATAATAATGCTTTACATGTTATTGTTAACATGTCAGAAGTCTAAACAAGAACATTTCTAGCTAAAGTTAGGTGTAGGGTACATCACAGTTAAAATTAATATTAATAGTAGGTCTACTATAATGCTGAAATAGTCATACTAGCAGTAAGAAAAGGTTAAATATTCATTCAGGCTGAAGAATTGGTTGGTGAGACTGTTTTAATGAGAACTTGAAGGCACTGAGCTTCTGAACTGATTTTAAATGGGTAGGCAAATTGTTGTAGAGTGTTGTCAAAGAGTTATATGGTCCCCTGCTAAAGAGCTTGAGGTTGTGGTCCAACACATTGATATCACTGTGGCTTCTGGTGAAGTGGTCATGAATGTTTGAGTTCTTGATGAATAGATTCTGGTTAATGGTAGCTTGTTGTATCAAGATGGAGGGAAGAGTCTGGAGCTTCAACTCCGCAAACAGAGGTTTGCATGATGAGCGCTGGGCTTTTCCTTTTATACAACGGATTGCACGCTTTTGCAGGCTAAAGATGCGCTTGAGATGCGGTGAAGTGCCCCAGAATATTATGCCGTAAGTGAGTTGTGAGCAGACGAAAGCGTAATAGACTTGGATAATCAAGTCAGTCGACACTATGTTCCTTAGGGAGAGTATTATGAATGTTGCTCTGGAGATTGACTTCGCTACCTTGTCAATATGGCCGGACCAGTTGAGGGTAGCATCGATGATGTGTCCTAGGAAGTTGGTACTCTCGGCTTTCGCAAGGCTCTTCCCATTAATGCGAATGAGTGGGCTGTAGTTTAAGTGTTTCTGGTATGTGTGGAAGTGTATAAAGGTGGTTTTTTGCTGGTTAATCTTGAGCTTGTTTTCTTCTGAGAACAGAGTCATTTTTTCAGTTGCTTGGTTGCCCACTTTTGACACTGTTGGGATGTCTGTACCAATAGAGCTTGGGTGGAGTCATCTGCGAAGAATACTCTGCGGTTTTCTACTGGGGCGATATCAATACACCGATCCAGGTCGTTGGTGTAGACAAGATACATGAGTATAAATTGAACTTCAATGATGTGGTCCTACTTCCTATCGGTAGAAAATACATTACACTTGACTGTCCCTCCATTTGTCAATTGTGGGAAATATTGCTGAAAAGTAGAGCAGACCCCTACTTTGAGCAATGTCAATTTGTTGAAAGTCGTCTGAACGTGCCATGAGAATTGTGTGTACTCAACATGCCAGCAGTATATTGCAGCAATGCATTTTTTGTGTAAAAGGCGTACAGTATAATAATGTTTTAACTAAACACCCATACTACTTTAAAATTATTCTATTTTGCTCCATTGATAGACTACTTCCGGGTCCGGCACAATCAAAAATAATTTTGTAAAATAAATATTAGGTACTTGGGAAGTGTAACTCACTAGTGGAAATAGAAAGGGGCTACAGTTATCCCATGAATGGTCTAGATCCACCAGTGTCTGGCACTGCATTATTATATTATATTATATTGTATTATATTATATTATAACAATCAATTCCTACCGTGATAGATAACAGCAATTGCGCTAGCACCAACTCCATCCGATCAACTGTGAGGTTGAACCACGCGAAGGGAACTCACTTATGCGTACATGGTGAATGACTCACCGCACGGGGTTGTACCATACTTACAAGTGGAGCGTGTTGACATTCTTGCTGCATAGAAACATATCCGATGCTTTCGTCACGGATATTTGAGTCCCGAACAACCATCGGTAATTCCGATGCCTGCATCTGGTTGGCTCATTCTCACTAGCTGTGACTAATTTCCCATATGAAGCTAATTGTTTAATTAATTAATTAGTGAATCTGATGATTGATTCATATATTGTCATTTAGAAAATACGACTGTGTGAAAAATTTCAGCTCGATCGGACGTTGGGAAGTGGGTGAAATATCGATTCCCATATAAAACTTTGATTAATTAATTATGTTAGCTTAATTCACTATTTAGTAAATATGACAATTGATTCATGTATTGTCATTAAGAATACGTATGTGTGAAAAATTTCAGCTCAATGGGACATTTAGAAGTAGGTGAAATATCGATTATAAGATTCCGTCCAGACAAACAGACAGACAAACACATGAAGCTAATATAAGCGTTGTAAAAAAGAGAAAGGTTTAAAGACGGGATTGGAAAGCAGAAGAAAAAAAAATAGAGAACAGAAACTGACATGAAATGAACCCATCTTACAGGAAATCACAAACGGCAATTGGGGAATAATCAAATTTCACGATAAAGAACCCCATCAGAATCTGTATGTCTTCCTTATTCATTCGTCCATTGATCGTCCCTTCAAATCTTGAGAGAAGTGAATCCAGTGTTTGGAGGGGGATCGGGTAGCCAATTAGAAAATCCTAGTACCTGAAATGTGTGGCATCTAAGTCTAAAAATAAACCATGATGAGGAAAAACAATCTTTGATATACCCCTGCTGCTACGGGATAAGCATAAAAATCTTGATCACTTAATAGACGAAAATCTGGACATATTTCACCCTGACAGCTTTATCATATATCAGGAAAGAAGAAAAAACCATCAGCTCTCCTGTAACATTTCAGCACAGACAAGGGATTTCAGGTTCCTTTCTCCTTTTATCCAAACAACCTAGCTGATAGTGATAGGTCTTGATTACAACATGATGATGAGGGTGTAATTTAATCTGTGGAGGGGCTCACACTGTGGCTTGGTAGCACACATGAAGCTGAATTTGTCTAACCAAGGTCTAAACTCAGCCACATGTAAGTCACAACGTTACTAAGCGTTGAATGGAATCTAGCTCGTCCACAAAAATCATTTAAGGTTGTGTCTCAAATCGATGTTTTTCGCTAGTCGACTAGAGTAGCTGACTAACCTAACAATTAATAACAATTAATTATAACAATTGGTGATTGTTGTGTTAGTTAGCGAAGTAGGCGAAGCAGGCTAAAATAGAGATTTGAGATACGCCCTAAGCAGCCCTGTGTAGATGGGATCTTATTTTGCTTTAAGTTGGTGAACCAGCTTTATCAGAGCAGAAAGAGAACTATGTAAGTGTTCTTTTTTAAAATTTAGAATTCAGTGCTGCTGTCAAAAACTTTCAACAGCCTGGTAAATAATTGAATAGACCAATTTTACAAATTATTTGTTCATATAGACTCATTGCATCAGTCTCAAATATTTAAATGACTTGTGATCATTGCAAGTTTAGAAATGTGACAGTGAAAAGTGATACTGATGGGTGATGGTTCCGGACACACGTATTGAAACAGCGATATGTCAAAAATTAACTGAAGCAAACAGATTATCTATTAAATTAGATCCTATCCTGTACTGGCTACTGAATTTCTGCACATGTAGGCCTAGGCCATATCCAAGTTTTTCTCTTTTTGCAAATGTTATGTGTCGTCTCCTGGTTCCAGGTATGTTCCTCAAAAAACTTTGAAGTTTGAAATACAGTATTCACCCTGCCGTTTTATTTTTCAAATCAGGCACCCTACTATGTGTCCGCTGAGTGAAGCAAACTGGTGATCGTTGTTTCTATTATTTTTGTTTAGATATTTTTGTTTATTGGTTCATTTCATAGATTGGATTATGACCATAAAATAACAAGGTTAGTGCAGAAGAGTAGTTCTAAAGTAAAGGTGTTTTCTCTGTTACCCTTGATTTAGCTGTCACCAGGAGTGAAAATAAATACATATTAAATAACTACGGTATGTTATAAAATTAATAAAAATTAATTATCTGTTGTAAAAGACCTAATGAATGCTTTGAGGAATGGGACATTCTCAATACAGAATTTAAATATGGTGCTAGTGGAACTAGTAGGGGGAGGGGGGTAGTAGGGATGGCTTCTTTTTAACCCCACTACGTATTGGGCAGAGTAAATATGTGAACTCTTTTATGCAGAGAAAGTATCCTATCTTGGCCAAGACAAACCTACCAGTAGTCTAGAGAGCATTTTTAACCTAAATTCATTTGGGGAGCTACAGTGATGTTTTGCTGTGGCAGTGATTTTGATTTTGTATGTATAAGTGTTTTTGTTGTGGTCTTTTAGTTGTTTTTCTTCTTTCTTTTTGTACATCTTGAAAAAGATGAGTCTGGCCACGTCGTCGAACCGTTGATATTTATTTTTGAAAATAAAGGCGCGTTCAGACAGAATGACTATGGACTAACAAAACTCCGCCCCCCATATCTTGCAAAGAAATACATGACGACTTTGAAAGATGGCAGTCTTCGAGTGCTTTGACAAGTGAGTAGCGCACTCTTCCCGTAAAAATTAGTACTATGGCGTGGGCGTGTAAAACAAAAACGGTTCCATGTTGTCCCGAAGTTGACCGCTGTTATTATATTTGCTGAAAATGGATAAAGATATTAATGATATCGCCATAGTCACTCATTATCGGAATTCATTTTCAAATAGTAACTGATATGGACTGATAACCTGTGTGGCTTACTATCAGCAAAGCAGACGACGTGAAACTTTGATTTAAAATTATGCTCGTTTGATATACCGTCACTTTGTACTTTTTGACATTTACCCCATGAAATAACACGGAGTGAGTGCAAAAAGTACAAAAGGTGTAGCCAAATCAAACGAACCTATTGTTTACATTGGTACCAGAAGTCGTGATCGGAAGCTGTCAAAACAAACTCTGCGTATAAGTGAACACCTAAACAACATTAAAACTTAATTTGACTCGGATGGTACGATTCTCATTGGTTTGAACTACTGTGGCGTTCCACGCAGCGATTGGTTGTTACTAACGCCTAACAATCGTGAATAACAATAATGAACTTTCTTAATCACTCGGTCTTAAACACTAATCACTAGTTAAGTATGTGAACACTTCAATGTAAATCGTATACTTCAACTAAACACTAATCGTTAGTCTTAGTCATTTTGTGTGGACCCGCCTTAAACGTTGAATTGATTAACCATTAAAAATGTTTTCGTATTATACATTATGCAACCAACAAAATCTAAGAAATCATATATATGTATAGTAGTATTTGTAAAATGACTAGGGCACTTACTATCAGACACTTTCTTAATTTAGTTTATGTATTTGTTTCAGAACTTCAGCAGCCCAGCCTTATTCAAGATGGACTTAATTAAATCAAGTACTGTGAGCTTCCACTGTGCCAACCACTTCAACTCCCTTACCGCTACACTAAGAACATTCTCTGACACGCGTACTTTAACTGATATGACTCTTATATCAGGCTCTTTTAAAATACACATCCATCGCCACATGTTAGCTGCCTTCACATCATTTTTCAGCGAATTTCTTACTAGTGATGCATCAAATTGCTACATTGTCATTAATGATGTTAACGAAGGCATCTTAGAGAAAATCGTTGAGCTAATTTATTATGGCAAGGTTTCTGTGCAAACGAGCCTTTCAAATGAATTATACAAAACTATGGATATCTTGAAATTACATAACTTTCATGATCTAACAGCAGAACATTGTGAGGGTATGATATCGTTAACTTGCACCCATCACTCGGATATATTTTTGAATAATTTATTGAACTCAAGAACCACATCCCAAACGGACGTGGTTTTTATAAGTAACGATTTTACCCATGTCGGTGTCCACTCGTTTATCATTGGCGCAAAGAGTAAATACATGTTAAATATGTTTGTAAAACATTCTTGTCAAAAGAAGCCGTTAATATTTGTTCTTCAAAATGTGACTAAAGAGCACTTGGAAAGTGTACTGGAGTTCTGCTACAAAGGGACCACTAGTGTTGCTCATGTAGATTTGCAAGCTGTGCACGAAGTAGCGTTGCTTCTTGGAGTTGACCAGCTTTGTGATGAAATATCACATGCAAATCCTCACATACAAACAACAGTAAAAAGCACTGTCAGTAGGCATGCTGAAGTCATCAGTAGAATAAAAACCTTTCACTCTGTTAACCTTGACCAAAGAAGTATGTACAAAAACAGGCTCCTAAATGTTGTGGAATGTGAACATTTAGTTGATGTTACATTGGTGGTCAACCAGCAAACTTTTAACACTCATGGAATAGTACTGAGTGAATTCAGCCCTTACTTCAGATATTTATCTAAAAATGTAAGCACAATGAGAGACAGTTTTATACTCATGAAAGATATTAGCAGTGAAGATATAAAATCATTTGTTGAATATATCTACACTGGAGAGACAGAGTTCTTGGGTAGACCATCAGATTTCTGTTCAGCAATGAAAGATTTGATTGATTTTGATTTGTTGCCAATATGCGAGTCCAAAGAATGTCAGATATTATCACAGGTGCGCACCACAAAGACTGATCAAAGTATATTAGAAGAACCAAAGAATGAAATCGTAACCCAAGATTCCAATGTTAAGAAAGAGGAGTGTCCAGATCCATCAACCATACAACTTGTCTCTGCAAAGTCTGAAGAGCAGGATATTGATGTTCAAACACCAGAACTGGAGATTTGTGAAACCATGCTAGTAAGTATAAACTTTGACTACCTATTCTAATACTATAAACACTAAGTAGTGTTTGTATTCTCAAAGATAGTACTGCTTATCATTAATGTTGTTTATTTTAGTTTGTTAACTGTATTTAATTATATGCATAGGCCTAAGTACATACATATGCATTACCTATTTATTCTGTTTAAAGGGTTAGTCAGATGGAAAACTAAAAAACTATCATTTGTATATGTCCACCCTCAAATATGGAAAACATGACTAAAGACACACTACTTTAAAAGCAGGCAAATAAAAAATTAAAGAAAACTGCAATTTTTTGGCTTGTTGCTACCAAGTAGCACCTAGCAGCTCTTCTCATGGTAATTCCCATATATGAAAAAAATGTTTCCTCGAGATAATAAAACCACCGCTTAAATAGGGCACTTATAAAAAATCGATCAGGAGGTTAAATGTGCATCGTTTCCCTACCGATAACATGCTTCTGAGTCAGTGGCGTATCCAGGATTTTGGAAAGGGGGGGGTTTTAACTCATATTATAGAGAGTGGAGCCAAAAATAAAGGGGGGGTCCGGGGGGTTTCCCCCCGGGAAAATTTTCTCGTCAAGGTCATTTTGGTGCAAATCTGTGCGTTTTACAGCGCCAACTGAACTGAAATTACTTAATTTCTTGCAACGATTTTCTTCTTAAGAAGCGAAAAAAGCTTCAAAGAACAACAATTGAACTGAAATGTTAATACACAGAAATAGAATTGTAGAGCAATGTGTGTATTTTTAACAAAAACTAATGTCTTTGGTATTTAATACAAAAATATTGTATATTTATATTTTTATTTTTTTCAATCCAATGCAATTTCTACTTTTCCTTTGCGAAAGGGGGGGTTTTGTCCCCCCCCTCCCCCCCCCTTGGATACGCCACTGTTCTGAGTACGAACAAGTACTTCTACAAAATGCCATGCAATTTATTTTTTTTGTGACTTGATGTGAAGAAAAATTGCAATCTGTTTTGAGCGGTACTGTCCGCAGTCGCCGAGTGTTTCGCGAAGCGCTGGCTGGACTCGTATTACACAATGAGTGCTCTGTCTATCAGGCAGGCGTTAGCGACCTCAGAACCGATACAGCTGTACTACGCTTTAAAAGAAAAATGCAGTAGAGCTATCGAAGTGAATCTTATAGAACAGCTAAATGTTCACTTTCTTGCATTGAAGCAACCTATATCAATTTTATTTTACACATAACTGAATTTCATGCACTTATGACTCAGTGGTGATTATTTAGTTTATCATCTGACTAATCCTTTAAAGCTGGCATGGGCAATCTTTTTCATCCGCGGGCCAAATGATTAGGGTGTCCATATTTTAAAAGTGAAAAAACTGGACAGAGCTGCTATCAGCCAGCTAACTTTAGGCGTGAGGGTCTGGGGCAGAGCCTCAAGCATTTACAACAAACTGAGCAAGCAAGTAAGGTTAATTTTGGGTGAATTATCAAATTCAAATTTGAATGTAAATTTATTTATTGTGATTCACCCTTATGAAGCCATTTATATTGGATAGACAAAAAAATGGCTGAAAAGGCCATCTTGACATGAGATAAAAAAAAACATGAATTGGTATAGTATTTACAAAAACTAGGCAAAACAGCACCCCATGAACATTTGTGGGACAGGTTCCTAAAAAACACGGGACTGTCCTATGAAAAGCAGGATCGAATAGACACCCTGGCCAAATTCGATTTCAAATAAATTATTGAAGTAACAAGATGCTATTTTGGAAAGTACACCATTCACAGCGAAAGACAGCAACGTCTGGACACACAGACGTGAGTAAGGCATGGCATGTGTAGGGAGTAGAGCCGAGAACAGCCGAAAGTGGTGGATACCGTTAGTTCCAGGAAAGGGATGGTGGCAGAGGGGGGTTACAACTGCATAATCTCATTATTATGTACTCCCGGCTGCCTTGTGGCACGCCATGACTATCGTCAATAGTGCACACTCAACGTTTTCATGACATGCATACAATTTAAACTTTTTTTCAAAACCAAACTGTGGGCTATTTTTAATGTTGTCCTCACACAGTTATAAGACTGAGCCGTTCTTATAACGCACTGCTAGAAGTTTAGCCCTAGGCTAAAAAAGTTTAGACTCGGGCTAAAGTCGAAAATGAGTAATATAAAAGCCAGCTAGCACTTAGCCGCGATCTAAATTTTAGTGTCAGTCTAAACTTGGTGGTGACTCGTCAATGCCTTGGCTTAATTTTAGCTCTGGACTACCGGTAAAGAATATGGCATCGTTGGCTGTCACTGACATCGTTTCCGATGACGAATGGTAAATACATTCCTTAAGTACATATAATTACTCTTGAGAGACAAGTAGTAAACATGCCTATACCTCCTTAAAATTCCTTCTTCCTAGTACTAGAATTTCTACTTAATTCAGGGCATTTTCTAAATTTCTATAGCACAAACCAATTCCAAATAATATTACATGAAAAAAAATATTTTTTTTAAAAAACAACGCTTATATTTAAATGCACTAAAAAGTAAAAAATAAATTTTCGCCCAACAAATTTTTGCCTCACTCGGAAAATAAAAACGTTGGGCGCTTTCCCTGCATAAACAGCAGAATACTGCAATCTATGTCAATACCGAAAGCGCCCAACGCTTTTATTTTCCGAGTGAGGCAAAAATTTGTTGGGCCAAAATTTATTTTTTACTTTTTAGTGTATTTAAATATAAGCGTTGTTTTTTAAAAAAAATATTTTTTTCATGTAATATTATTTTATACTTTTTAGTCTTAAAGAATCTTGCAATCGAATATATATTGAATATCGATTAATTAATTATGATGGTTTAATTGATTATTTAGTAAATATGACAATTGGTTCATGTATTATCATTAAGAATATGTCTGTGCGAAAACTTTCAGCTCAGTTCGACGTTCGAAAGTGGGTGTTTTATCGATTCCCATATAAAACATCAATTAATTAATTATGATGGCTTAGGCTAATTGATTATTTAGTAAATATGACAATTGATTCATGTATTGTCATTAAGAATACGTCTGTGTGAAAACTTTCAATTCGATTCGACGTTGAGAAGTGGGTGAAACATCGATTCCCATATAAAACTTTCAGCTCAATTCGACGTTCGAAAGTGGGTGTTTTATCGATTCCCATATAAAACATCAATTAATTAATTATGATGGCTTAATTGATTATTTAGTAAATATGACAATTGATTCATGTATTGTCATTAAGAATACGTCTGTGTGAAAACTTTCAATTCGATTCGACGTTGAGAAGTGGGTGAAACATCGATTCCCATATAAAACATTAATTAATTATGATGAATTAATTGAATATTTAGTAAATATGACAATTGATTCGTGTATTGTCATTAAAAGCGAAGGATACCTCTACGTCAAAAACTACAGACAATTTTCATTTTTTAACTACTATATCTCAAGATTGAAACACAACATCAAAAATCTGAGACAACATAGCGCTGTGGTTTGGTAATCCCTACACACTGAATGATAAATGTATTTAACGTTATCATCAGTATGACTGTGATAACGATTTCCTTAAATTACTGAGGAATTCGTTATCACAGTCATACTGATGATAACGTTAAATACATTTATCATTCAGTGTGTAGGGATTACCAAACCACAGCGCTACGTTGTCTCAGATTTTTGATGTTGTGTTCCAATCTTGAAATATAATTAAAAATTGAAAATTTTCTGCGGTTTTTGACGTAGAAGTATCCTTCGCTCTTAAGAATATGTCTGTGTGAAAACTTTTAACTCAATTTGACGTTCGGAAGTGGGTGAAATATCGATTCCCATATAAAACATCAATTAATTAATTATGATACCTTAATTGATTATTTAGTAAATATGACAATTGATTCATGTATTGTCATTAAGAATATGTCTGTGTAAAAACTTTCAGCTCAGTTCAACGTTGAAAAGTAGGTGAAATATTGATTCCCATATATAAAACATCAATTAATTAATTATGATAAATCAATTAATTATTTAGTAAATATGACAATTTGATTCGTGTATTGTTATTAAGAATACGTCTGTGTGAAAACTTTCAACTCGATTTGACGTTGGAAAGTGGGTTAAACATCGATTTCCATATAAAACATTAATTAATTAATTATGATGAACTAATTGACAATTTAGTAAATATGACAGTTGATTCATGTATTGTCATTAGAAATACGTCTGTGTAAAAACTTTCAGCTTGATCGGACATCTAAAAGTAGGTGGAATATCGATTCAAAGATTCCGTCCAGACAAACAAGGCAAGCTATATAAGCGTTGTAAAATAGCCATGTTGCTGTGTTTTGTTTCGGTCAAACATTGAATATGAACCAACCAAAGAAAGATAAAACAATGGAGTTGCCTAGCAAAGCATTGTTTGTCCGATCTATGATCACAACCCCTTCAATTGTCTTTTGCTTTTGAGTAATTTGGCAAACATCACATTTTGTAGCAGTTTTAAACAACCCATATAGACGTGACTATCATTTGTTTTCTTTTGAATCCCACCGCCTGTGTTGGCTCCAATGAGAGATAATACGTATTGCAATACACATACAAATTCTATTGCCAACACTGACAAAAAAATAGCCCACAGCTAGCTTAGCAGTGGTCTCGTTTCATAATACCTGTTCACAATTTATTTCTGTACTAAATTTTAGTCTAAGGCTAAATTTAGACCAACGGTAACGCGATATATTATTTAGGGGGACCCCTTGTTGCCACAAATTACCGTAGTTTCATGCATGTTGTTTGCCATGTAGAGATCAAATTCTTAGCAGCCACTGGCGCCCTTTGGACTAGGGGTCGACAGTGGCGACGCTAGGATGTTGCATTAGGGGAGGCGGTTCAGGGGCGAGTATGCCAGTTGGGGGCGCAAACACTATCGCAATCTGGACGTGTAAATCCACCCCCCCCCCTCCCCCCCGACATCGTGTACCCTTGGATTTCGGATTGTTGTACTAAACTGGAAGAAAATGTGTTTTTATGCTCGTTCTGGTGCTCAGCATCAAACCGCAGGACGACTTAAATTGATAACATTGACAATTGATTTTTCAATGGATAATATTGTCAAATCTCGAAGGCGATTGTTGCAAACGTAAGACACGGAAGGTGAGCTCGCAACCTGCGCTTGATGCAGGATAACAACGAATGAACGCAAAGTTAATAGTTAATAGTCACCGAATAATTGAACCATGACTGAAGGAGTGTCATGAAAATGTTCGTTGCGTTCTTCGTTCTGTCATCAGAACGTGGTCGGTTAGATTACAAGAATTGGTATTTTAATAAAATAATTAGTCCCTATGAGAGTATATCTTTACAGTATACAGTATACACTTAAAATGTAAATAAATAAAATATGTATCTGACAATTGAACGCGGTTTTGAATACATAGCGATTGTTCAGTAGTAAATACTGGTTGGGGCCGGGGGCGACTGGGGGGGCGAAGGCGATGCTCGGGGGGGCGACTGCCCCCCCTCGCCTCCCCTTAGCGTCGCCCCTGGGGGTCGACTATGAATAGAGACCTGAGGTTCGTTATGTGTTATGGCAAGGTAGATGGGGGAGGGACTTGTTCTATGTTGTATAACTAGTTCCAAAAGATAAAACAAATTGTGAAGGTTGCAAATTTTTAGTGTGTATACTCAGGCTTATTGGTGTTAGAAAGTTTGGAAACCAGTTATCTGTGGCAGTCTTCCATGTACAAGTGTTTGTCCATCTGAATTTTTAATTGCTGCATGACAATCTGGACACTTGTGGGTCAGACGAGTAGATGACTTCCATTTCACACAACGACGTGAATATGTAATGTGTGTAAAATAGTAAAAATACATATTTTGAATCGAGGTCAGTTTCTTTAGCTAATCTCTAGCTAATCTCCTTACAAACTGGAAGCAGAAATCGGATATTAAATCGCTTAGGATAGATAGCACAATTACCACCGATGACCATATAATCTCTGAATCATTTAATACATTTTTCGCTCAAATATCGGAGAAAATCGCGATGTCCATTACAAAGGATATTCCTGTAGAAGTACAATTAGAAGATAGAGTTATGAACCACAACACATTTCATCTTGACACTGTTACCGTAGATAAAGTACTGCCAAAACTTCAAAATGTTTCTACTACTACAGCACCTGGAGAGGACGGTATCTCGGGCAAGATCATACGTATTCTAGCACCTATCATTGCACCGGCTGTGTGTCACTTGTTCAATACGAGCTTAATAAGTAACACATTCCCCACCTCATGGAAAAGTGCAATAATTTCACCCATATTCAAAGCTGGTGACCGTCAGTTAGCGAATAACTATAGACCAATTAGTGTAACAAACTTGCTTTCAAGAATATTTGAGAAAATAGTTAACGAACAACTACAAAAGTATCTAAATTCTAACAAGCTTGTATGTTCAGAACAATACGGTTTCATTTCTGGAAGCTCAACTGAGAAATTGCTAAACCACCTGACAAATGAATGGCTCCTTCAGTTAGATAGACGAAAACCACCAAAGACAGCTTTATTATCTATAGACATAAGCAAAGCATTTGACTGTGTGAATCATACTATTTTGTTTAAGAAACTTAAGACCGAATTTAATTTCTCTGACGAGGCGATAAAATGGTTCACTAGCTTCCTATCGGTCAGGACTATTAAAACCAAAGTAAATGGTGTATTGTCATCAGCGCGGACAGTAAACTGTGGCATTCCACAAGGAACGGTAATTGGCCCCACTGCTTTTAATATGTATATTAATGATCTGCCCAGGTGTATTACACAGTCTAAGGTAACACTTTATGCGGATGACTTTATAGCTCTCATAGAGGGAGAAACTTATGAAGAGGTGACGAATAAAATTGAAATTGACTCCTCAAACATCAAAGATTGGTACTCAGCAAACTTATTAAAAATGAATGAGGACAAAACCCAGGTCATGTTCTTGGGGAAAGACGACATTAATACGCCACCTACAGTGAAGGTTGGCAATGTGAATATCACGCCTTGTAAACTGTTGAAGCATTTGGGCCTAAATATAGATAAACTATTGTCCTACACAGATCACATAGATAAAATAACAAACAAATGCATTAAAAGAACATATATACTGCGAAAACTGAGACAATTCCTAAATCAAACTGAATGTAAACATTTTTACACGACCTGTATAAGACCAATCCTCGAATACTGTCCGGCTATAATAAGCTCGGTGACTAAGTATAATTTAAACAAATTGGAACTAGCTCAAAACCGTGCCTTGCACATATTCAAGGGTGGTCTCAAACTATCAGAGGTTCGTAAACAATATTCAATACCTACAATGCACTCGCGCCTCGACTTTCTTACAATAATTAGAGCATTTGACATGATCAACGCCACTCCAAACAATAGATACCCAGCATTACACACCTATTCAAACGGCAAAATTAACTTGCGCTCTCGCACCAATAATAGTCTTTTTGTACCTAGAGTAAACAAAGAAAAAGCTGGAAAACGGTCCCTAAAATATAGGCTACCAACCATCTGGAATAAATTACCAGCAACACTTAGAACCGAAAAAAGGAAAGCTATTTTTAAGAAGGATGTGGAATACATGACGTACAAGTTTTGAAATATGTGATACGTGTGCATTTTCTAATATAGTAAGTAATAACTAGACCTTAGTTCATAATTCATCATTTTGACATACCTGCAATCAAACTAAGGCCTAATGTACGTCTATCAGACAAAGTATCGTAATAGATTATCCATTCCTTATCTGGCCTTATATTGTTTATTTTATGTTTTAGATTAGTTACCATTAGGGCCTAATACATTACATATTATTACTTTATTATGTTTGTTTGCTATTATTATAATAATAATAATAATAATTTTTATTATTATTATTATTATTATTATTATTATTATTATTATTATTATTATTATTATTGTTTTTATTTCTATTATTTTTATTATTATTATTGTTATTATTATTATTATTATTATTATTATTATTATTATTATTATTATTATTATTATTATTATTATTATTATTATTATTATTATTATTATTATTATTATTATTATTATTATTATTATTATTATTATTATTATTGTATAGTATATACTAAGTTACACATTTTAAAATATTCTATTTCTCGAAATTAATATTAATATTCCTTAACACATTTATTACACAATTCATTACTGCCGTCTAATGTACTTTAGATGTATGAAACTTATATGTCAATCATTTACTATGCCCTATTGTAACAATTAGTGTTTTTTTGTAGTTGCAATAAGCAAACATAAATCTCCAGTAGCATAGTCATAAGTAGGTCTAGTTATAAGAAAGGGCATTAAGCATTCGATGTATTATTTAACCAATCCTATGTAACGATATGCTTGGAAGAAACCCTAAATAAATAAATAAATAAATAAATAAAACGTTCAGTTCATGAACTTAAAAAGAACTTGAAAAAGATAAAAATTCCTGTTTACAACTGTACCGTTCAAAAATTGAAGTTCCTCAAAAAAATAACAAACTTCCGTTTCATTTATTATGTAATTAAACATGCTAGACAAATCATTAATTATTATAGTTTTGAATTTTGTATTTGCAATGATATATGAATACTTATCTAACGATAGTCAAACAATAGCACGCAAAAATTACAAAAGAGCAAATTATTGTGGATGAGGACTGAAGAGTGACGGTGAATGAAAAAAATAAACTACTCGCTCGTAAAAGAAACATTTTAAAAGGTTCTCTGGAAATATATGAAACTTCTCAATTATCTGTTAAAGTGTCCTAAATCCATAATCTGGTCTCAATTAAAAGTTACTTGCCACAAAAAATGATCGCGTTTCTTGAAAAGTTCCATTGGGATGGAAAGCTTTCTCGTGAACCTGTTCATTTCAAAAGTTCCTTCCCCAAATATGAATATATTCCTACAAAGCTGTTTAGTAAAGCAATGTTTTATATCTTAATATGAACACAAGTACCTACATAATACATAACTGTAATACTGTCGTACTGTGTACTGTGTATGTAATACATTCTGTCATTTGAATAATGTATAATGCACCTTTGTAAACCTCGTACTAAGAACATTATTGTATTATATTTTAGGTGAATTAAGGAGACAACTTTAAGAAAATGTTAAACCTGTTAGAATTGTAAAACACTTATTGTGACTGTTTCTGTTTCAGGTGGACACTTTAGATGACGTGTTCTGCGAGGAAGACGATGAAGATGAAGAGAAATCAAAAGCCCGTGTGAGAAAGAAACCCATCCGAACCTGCTACTCTTGTGGCAAGAACTTGGAAACACTGCAACAACTTTCCAAACACATGTTACTTCACCCAGACGCAAGAATTATGAAGTGTAAATTCTGTGGTAAAGGTTTCGACAAGCGAAGCCAGTTGACGCTACACCTTCGAACTCACACCGGAGCCCGCCCGTTCGAATGCGACATATGCAGGCGAGGGTTTGCTGCCAAAAGTGCACTCGTCAAACATGCCCAAATACACAGTAAAACGCAGGAGAAATTGTTTGTGTGCGCAGATTGTAACAAGTCCTTCTCGAGGAAAGAGTATCTGGAGGAGCACATCCGAACGCACACGGGGGACAAACCCTTCGAGTGTCCCGTCTGCCACAAGAAGTTTGTCGGTCGGACGGGTCTGAACCATCACAGGAGGGTCCACGACGGAGCTCCGAGCGCAGTTTGCGAGGTCTGCGGTAAGAGCTTCACACGTCATGCCCTGTGGACACACAAGAAGACTCACGACAAGGTGCACCAGTGCTCGGCCTGTCGGAAGAGCTTTGCCACGAGCACGGCTCTGGATCTACATGTCGCCGGTACACACCTGGGCCACAGGAGCCACCAGTGCGACGTCTGCGGTAAAGGGTTCGTTCAGAAGAGCCACTTGGTGCGCCACATCAAACTTCACAACGAAGGTCAAAACAAAAAGATATTCAATTGTAATAAATGTTCGAAAACGTTTGGTTCCGAGTTAAGACTCGGTTCTCATTCGAGGAAAGAACATTGCGAGCCCGGCGACCGTCCGTACTCGTGTTCTATTTGTCACAAGAAGTTTGCCGGCCGCAGCACGGCAATGTATCATCGCCGGCGACACACCGGGGAACGCCCGCACGCCTGTGATGTTTGCGGCAAGACGTTCGTACGGCCGGACGCGTTGAGCCAACATGTCCGGATACACGACAAACGTACCGGCTACGAGTGCGTCGTGTGTCACAAGAGATTCACCAACAAGAGTGCCTTACAGAAGCACACCAAATCCCATTCGGTTTCGGAATGCTCGCCAGTCGTTTCGGAACTAAAATCAATCCTTTGCGTTATATGTAACCAAACCTTTCAGTCGGAAGCGCAATTTTCGATTCACTCTCTTCTTCATCAAACTTCGAAGAAGTATCAATGTGGAATCTGCGACGAAACGTTTCCTTGCCAAGAAAGTCTGATAAAACATACCTCGAATCATCCAAGTGCCTCATCTACTACAAGTGACCTGCCTGGAATCTTTGCTTTCCAAGTTTGTGAACAAACATACAGTCAGGTGATCCATACTTACACCAGTAACAGTCTTGCACAAAGTACAGAAGGACAAGTTGAAAGTCACCAACAGTTCGGTCTCTCGGTTCTTAGCAATTCAAACGCGTGCATTATTCCAGATACTCCTGCCCCAATAGTGAGGCGCCCCTACAGCATTACAATAGACGGTAATTTGTGTTGTAATACTGATGTTCAAAGTGAAATCATTGGTACACCAATACTAGTGCATCCAGAAATAGTACCAGTACTTCATGTTCCTTCTGTTCCCAACATCACTGCTGGTGAGCCAGGTCCACTGGCAATGATTGCTGCAACGGTAGCAAATGCCATGTCTGTGAACACTGTGAACAGTAACGTTAATACAAGTACGTTACATTTCCACACGGGCCAGCCTTGATATTTCTGACCATGTTTGTTATTGCTTTGTATTTTCAGTGAAGCAATTGGCCCTGTTACATGAAGGTTCTAGTTTTTAACATTATTATAGTCCTACTTTTTGTGATTAGGATATGAAGCAACTGGGTAAAAAGTCTCGAATACCAACCACTGTTTGCTACATTAGATAGCTTGTATGTTACTTGCAGATAGACAAGGAATCATTACTGTTTTACTTAGCACCATCCAGGAATGAGTTAGCAAAGTATGAGTGAAGGTCGTAGCAAAAACTTGTACGTACTCAGCTTCAAATTATTTCATTACATTTGCATGTATGCAGGATTTCCTCTTAATGATATTTGAGATGTTGAATCAATACGCTTGCGGTCTAAGGCTCTTTAATTGTGTGTGTTCGGCATTTGTAAGCATGAGCAAATACTGGGCCCCAATGTTGTTACTTAAGTGCAGTGCTATGAACTTTCCGGCCACTGAGCAGTACCTGCTAGAATTCACCGAGTACCCCTCTAGAAAGCAGTGCACCAATTATTATTGGAAAAATATCCATAGATTCCAAAGAAGTCAAATAGTTTTTACAATACACACAACTTTCAACAAAAAGAATTTCTAACGACTTAGAAATTCTTTTTGTTGAAAGTTGTGTGTATCCAATATTCAGTGACTGTTGTCCGGATTGCTACGCCTCCCCATAGGATTCGGACCCCCTATAATAATGGTACTGACCATAGCATTACGGTAAAATGCTTTATAACATTTTCTAAATATCCCACTACTCAACAAATTTTAAACTTTTAGAGTGCAATCTAAAAATGTATTTAACACTAAATAATTTTCTGCCCATAACTAGGTTGACCATCCGTGCCGGAAAACGGATTGTCCTGGATTTCTGCCCCTAGTCTCAGTGTCCCGAAAAAAGCTTTCGGAACACCCAGTTGTCTCAGATTTGTCTCGAATTTCCTATTTTTGGTAATGGCGGATTTTACACAACGTCACAAGGATTATGGTTTAGTTACATATATGCAGAGTTGGAAGATAGGGATCATGTACAATTGTTCACACAAACTCTCATTGCAATAGCAATGGTCATAAAGTCACAAATGAGTTGAAAAATGTTCAACTCCTTATTACAATACTGAATACTATATTCCATGTGACGGACCAATCATGCAATGAAACCTCACTTAGAACTAGCCGATGAGATGCAATCAATGCATTTAGCCCATACGTTATTTGTATAACTAACTTGAACTTTAACTTATTCTTATAGCAAATCCTTGTGACTTGCAATTCCATATGACTATAACAAACCTTGTGACTTTGTATAAGCCCAGCAGCTTATGAATAATTTCAGTAAAAACGAAACTCGGTAATTTGAGCACTAGCACTGTTCTCTTTGATGACTTAACGATAACTAAACGTACATACAACACAACTTTATAAAATATTCCCAAATAAAATAATTTTTAAGTCTACATCATGATCAGCCACTTCCAAACCTCCAAAAAATGCTCTTAAAAAAAACCTGCGGGGCTGTTTATTGGGCGGCCTCGCCCCACAAACTCCTGCCAGCTTTGCGACTAAAACGCTAACTTGTGTTTATGTCTGTTTGGCCAGGATTTTCTTTTTAGAAAAATGATCACCCTACCCGCCCATAACAATTTGTAAGCCACACATAGATAAAATGTAGCTCAGGGAAAATGACTCAATGAGTTAAAGAAATCAACATTGATATTGAGAAGAAATCAGAAATATTCAAATATTGTAATAATATTGTAACACTGCTTAAACAATAATTGACCAGTTTCATTAACAGCGCTGCGGCGAGTTTTGGAAGCTCGCATATGACATAGTTAACATTGAAGACATAGGCGAAAAACCACTTATCTCGCTCTAGCTACGAAAATAATTTTTTTAGCGGGAGACTTATTTGAAAGCGTTTATGGGAACTACAATTCTACGTATTTTGAAAGTATTACGAAAAATCTACATGCAGCAATGAGGGAGTTATTGATCGTAAATGATCTTCTTGCGTGTGGCTGCTGCGCGAATCTCGCCTCTAAGGCGTGACCTTCTGTCGTATGAGCAGGCTGTTCCGTCGCTGATGCGCATAAGGTCGACTAGCGAGATTTGAGTGAGATGCACATTTCAAACGAACAAGCCGCGCCAAGAAACCGTTGTACAACTAGCAAATATGAAAATAGAACCTATCAACACGCTCATTGGATCTGATAGATCGGCGAATAGTGTACATCACCAAGCAAGTGTATTTTTTTCTTACGGTTGATTTCTTAATATGACAAACTGGTAATATAGCACTGAATTTAACATTCCGCCTCGATATGTATATCACTTATTTGTATAATTAATTTTTTAACAAATGCTGTATACATAGCCTACCAGACGTTTGTGAGAAGTTTAAAAATAATAAATAATTACACTTCATTTGTATATGATTTACAAATCCCGAACCTAATATTGCACATTTAAGTTAACTTGACGCGCCGATCTGTCAGATCCAATGAGCGTGGTTCTATTTTCATATTTGCTAGTTGTACAACGGTTTCTTGGCGCGGCTTGTTCGTTTGAAATGTGCATCTCACTCAAATCTCGCTAGTCGACCTTATGCGCATCAGCGACGGAACAGCCTGCTCAT
Organism: Isoperla grammatica; assembly: GCA_945910005.1. Classification (NCBI taxonomy): domain Eukaryota; kingdom Metazoa; phylum Arthropoda; class Insecta; order Plecoptera; family Perlodidae; genus Isoperla; species Isoperla grammatica. Next base: position 64,615,020 of record OX246737.1, read on the forward strand.
ACGACAGAAGGTCACGCCTTAGAGGCGAGATTCCCGCAGCAGCCACACGCAAGAAGATCATTTACGATCAATAACTCCCTCATCGCTGCATGTAGATTTTTCGTAATACTTTCGAAATACGTAGAATTGTAGTTCCTATAAACGCCTTCAAATAAGTCTCCCGCTAAAAAAATTATTTTTGTAGCTAGAGCGAGATAAGTGGTTTTTCGCCTATGTCTTCAATGTTATCTATGTCATATGCGAGCTTCCAAAACTCGCCGCAGCGCTGTTGATGAAACTGGTCAATTTCTACCACAAATACTGTAGTATAATAATATGGTGACCTGCACTGCAATCATGTAATTTTGGTAGATAACGTTCGACATCGTTGAAAATTGTACGTTTGAACGATCGTAGTTCTTAAATGCAATCATGTATAGCTTGGTATTGCTATTAAACGTTAAACACTCATCTAGGGGATGACAGCTAGCCATAGTTGCAAAAATATGGGACGTAAACCCCAAATATCATTATTATCAACATCACAAAAATCGTGGGCGCCTTTCTATCACGGGCACCCAGCCATTAACAGCTTTCGATACCAAGAAATGGCGGAAACGGCGGTGTTTAAACGACTTTATTTCACAAAACTAAAGTAGGACGGACTTAGTTTATACCTACCTCTAGAACACGTGCTGTGAGTAGTTACTCTATGGATCTACTCAGTGAAGTATAAATTTTGATACATTTTGACAGGCTTTCAATGAAAACAAAAGATTGCGAATGTTGCCCACAGCTTGCTGGATTTTGACTAGTTCCTGTGAACTTTTTCGAATTCTCGACTCTCATTGGCTACACAATAACGATTTCAACATTAGCGACCAAAGTTACATGATTGCAGTGCTGAACATGTACTGTATTTGGAGTAGAATGTTAAGTGTGGGTATTTTCCTTACATAAAGGTGAGCAATTTATGGAGTGTGATATGGATAAATTACTCATGGGGAACACATCTACTTGTTGGTGTGACAAATTTGACCTTACAAAGGGTAAAATGTTACTTGAGGGTAGTTGCGTAACTAGTACCTACTTGTTTTTTGGGGGGGACACAACCATTTTAGAAACCACAAATCCCCAATAGTCATCACAATTAGTGGAAGAGGTCAAGCCCCAACCGGCCGATGTTGGCTGATTTGGTGAGCCACTTTTTATATTACGCCTTAGCCATATTTTGGTCAAGGTCGTTTGTTCTGGACCCTAAAAAACACAGGAACTATTAGTTAGCATGAAAGAATTCTGATAAAGGTTCAGAGTATAGTGATCTTTATAGAAGAAAGGAAAACACCTGGATGGTTACTGCATCTGCATGTATACCCTGCGAGACAGTGTGTGCAGTCTGCCAGCGACGTGGCGAACCTAGGCACAGAGAGCCAAGGCCTTATGCTATAGGGGACTTAGCCTTATCTGCAGATGGGGTTAGCGTCCTGTAGCCTGACAGTATACCGGTAATTGACATTCTGGTTGTATATTTGTGTGTCCAAGACATATAGGCTAAATGTGATATTCTGTGATGACACGTTTGTCATGCTTTGTATGGAAACCCTTTTAATGGAAGCTATAGTGGTTTCTATTCTACTCTCAAATTGTATCTATCTACTATAGGGGTGTGCAAATAGTGTTTTTTTCAGTTCGAATAAGAATATCGAATAGAATACACTCAAAAAGTTGAATATCGAAGTGGAATATCGAATATTTCTCAAGATAATGCAGTAGTACTACTCACAATTAACTCACGTACTCTTGTTTTCTCGGTTATCTGCAATTTGAAAGTGACTAGACAAGATAAAGATAATAGCAGCAAGCCTAGGAGTTGTTTCATTTTAAAGTTTGTAATTGCACCAGGTACAGTTTTTTGGATTTACCTTGTCAAGTCCTACTTTAAGCTATCCTATCTAAGTGGCAAACACTTCAGAACAAAGAATGAACATGTATATTGATGAATATGTCCAACTTAATGTTACTAGGCTGATAATTTTTAGATTTAGATTTAAACTGTTTGTAAAATGTAAATGAAAAATACTTGAAACCTTACTAACTTCTGAAGTAGCTTTCATGTCCATAAACATTAAACACATATCACAATAAGTTGTTTGTATATAGGTATACAAGTATGCAGGGCTTTTTTTCGGCCGGTACGAGCCGGTACGCGTACCGGCTAACACAAGAGGCGTACCGGTAAAAGGCGATAAAGTCACACTATAGCCGGTACGCTACGATCAGCCTTGAAGCACGTGAATAACTTTGAATTGTGCAGTGTGACAGGCTTGTGACTGCAAAATATGTTTCATTTTGTAATATAAGGATGTTGCCACCTGCTGGTGACATGGGTGTGACATGTCTTGGCGGCCACTCACTACAGTAATCTTTTCTATTATTTGGGTCATCAGTTCTAAGGAAAGATAATTAGGGTTGTTTTGACTAAAATGTCAACTGTCAAGAGTAGCTTCTGGGAACCGCAAAAGAGAATTTACCTATTCTTACTTTTCTGTTTTCCTGGAAAGCGCCTTTTCAATTTACAGACAACGATTGGGTTGTGTTGTGGGAGGAACGGGGGGGGGGGGGGGGGGGGGAGATCGGTGGTCAAGGAATTGTAAGTTGTGTGTGGCCGGGTTAGTTTCCTCTATGGTGACGAGTGGAGATGTCGTGATTATAGCGAGTGTGTGTGTTTAGTGAGAGTGTAAAAAATAAAAATGAACCGAAAAATAACTTCTTGGGTCGTCACCTCGCCACCTATACCCGAAACAGAGCAAAAGACCGACGTGTTGCTGACGAGAACACGACTATTTGAATTCGATATCATCGATTTTGGTGAGTTATAAATTATTTTAAAACAAATATTACCTATTAAGTTTGTAGTGAGTAAATGCACGTCTCGTGTTTGGGTCACGTTAAACAGGGGCGGATTCAACATGAACGGGGGGGGGGGGGGGTCTGAAAAAATAATTTTAGTTTCCGTCTTATTACAATGAAACCATCACTATTGGCACGTTTTAAAAAAAGATATTTTATGTTTTCTGTGGACGCTAGTTTTCTCGATCGTGTGGACACAGGATCTAATCCCAGTCATGAGCTGTGCAACATAAGCTTCATATTTCGTCGATATCTACGATACAAATCCGCCTTAAAAATGCATTTTTGGCCATCAAACTTAATGCAGTACCCCAAAAGTTTTTCGCCTACGGCGAATTTGCCTCCGGCGGCTGGGGCTTCGCCCCAGACCCCAGCTATACCACGCCAGTCACATGAAACATTATACCGAACGTACCGGTTAACTTTATTTTAGAAAAAAAGCACTGCAAGTATGGAATGGACTCTAGTCCTTGTTGATTGTTTACACTTAATTGTAACCAGCTGTTAAGAGAGTAAGACTTAATATTATGTGATACTCGAACAAGAATGTACCGGACTGTGCTTGCCTTTGGTGCATCACTGTGTGCTGGAATATCAGTATACTTCCACTTACTGACTAACCTTGCACTGAAATTACCATATTATAATGTTCTCTGTGAAAACTGTAAAGATAACTTCTAGAAAACTTACTTGTCTTGTCAGTACATCCGTCTAGCATAAAGTTTGCATGTTCTAGTGCATGTAGACTTGCACATACTTAGACCTTATCTTATTCACTTGCTATAGTTGCTACACATTTGTATGAGTAATTGTGGTATGATCTCTGGTGGACTTCACCTTGTCAGCATGTTTACAAATTTTGTGAAAGGTGTTAGTGATTTACCTTTTGTATAATTGCTAGATATATTCTTCTATAATGGACAATTTTTCAAACAAAAAAAGAAAAACATATGTAAAATTAACTCTGTACCAAGCAACTAGTTAAATAATTATTATACAGAACAATTTTGTATTCTCCTATATATTCATTAAGTGAACATGTAATGAATGATAGACACCTATAAATAAACTAAACTATGTATTTTGTAAGTACTTTCATAATTATGTAAAATAAAGCAGAAACTATATGTGTATTCTATTAATTAATCCACCTGTAGGATCAAGTTATTATTTGCATGTGAGACCTTTTAAGTTCAATTTGAAATGGAATGTTTTATTGATAATCTTGCATCTGCCTCAGGGCCATCATTCAAGAACAGTTTTAGGTGGTTGTAGCCGGTTGTAAAGTTGCGTAACCCGGACACAAGTTCCTCTTGCATAATAGGTACTGGAATGAGGGTCCAGGTGACTTGACTAACTAGGTATTGCGATATTTGGAATAGTTATGAAGGAATGTCCGAGGGCTGATAGAACGTATGGTTTAATCCCAGCATTCGCCTTGTGACTGAGGAAAACCTCGGGAAAACCCTTCAGTCAGGACTGCTTGTGTCTGGTATGGAACCGGCGACCACCGGTAATAAAGTCATGAGTCTTATACCGCTGGCCACCTCAAACATTGTTCCTACTTACGTTCATTTGTATTCCTACTATTTCTTATGTTTTGTTGAGTTTATATTACAATTTAATGAGAATTTTATAAATTTGCGACTAGTCAATCATAGCAAATTACTATTGTTTGCATCCCACAAACTTGTAGACTACCTAATTACTTTTTAATGATTTCCATGTCATACAGTATGTTTTTTTATTTGATTTATATGAGCATATTTTATATCTATTAGTATGACAGGAATAAAAAAGGAACCCTGTTTTGGCAAAGTGCGTGGTTCGTTAATTTCATTCATAACCATCTTTAAGATCCCAAAATTGGTTAAAAAGTGTTGAAAAAAAAATGCCTTGCGGGGCGAATTGGGGGGGCTCTCGCCCCCTCTTCTGCCCTTTCACCGAGATGGAAACTATTATTTCACTTAGCCCCCCTCCCCCTGAAAAATATCCTGGTGGCGCCCATGAATTAATTCTTTCTCTTTGTACGTATTTAAGTGACTGTGTTATGGTGTCGTACCCCGTTTAAAGGCAGAAATTGAGTATTTTTGGACCAAAATAGGATGCATGGCGTTGGCCCGCAGATTTATTTTTCTTTGAAGTTTGTAATAAGTGGTATTAGTTAGAGACAAAATAAAAGTTATTTCATATGATCACCGTAGTTGATTCCTTTAACTGATTTCTTGTGTTTTTCATTTATTCACAGTTATTTTTCAAACTCTCAACACTACTATCACCAGTAACTTGGCTTAATTCATTATTCATTGTTGAGAATCTCTGTACAAAATTTAATTCCAATTTTAATTTTAGCTAATTTTTTTCCATTTTATATTATTGTTATTTCTATACCACAAGTAACTTTGTCTTTGCAATTCAATTTAGCTTTAGTTTAACTATTACCATATCGGAATACCAATTATAAAAACCTGAACCGCCCGAACACTTGTTGATTGGTTCAGGTATTTTCCACTGTATGAAAATAAAAATAGAGGCTGTCCATTAATGATGAGGCCCCCCCACCTCCCCCCTTGTCACAGTTAGTCACAAAAAGTTTAACCCCCCCCCCCCCCCCTAATGATGTCACAGTAAAATTAATAATTCCCTGTCCGCCCCCCCCCCACACACCAGTCCTCATAAAAAATAAAAAAATTACTGGGGAAAAGTCAGTCACATCGAGACAACGGGAAATATGGTTGTTTTAGTTTTCCAGAAGATCAAGAAGGCCTTGCTTGCTAGGACTTTTCGTGTCATTTTTAAGGGACCCAAAGTTTCGAAGGAGGGAAGGTTTTTGGCTCAGGTCCCCGCGCGTCGCTCACAGCGCTGCTGTCATCCGGTCTTTGGACACCACACAGGTGTACTCATTTCCAACAGGTGGTGCACTCTAGTGGCAATATTAAAAACAAGTTTAGAAACTGCGTGAAAATGATTGCGGGATTATTCTAAAAATATAAAATACTGAAAACAGCATCTGCACCCCACGTAGTTAATTTGTTATCTGTGTCTCCACTAGAAATGATATTATATGCAATGCATGTATGGATATCACAGAGAGCCTGACTTCCCCCCCCCCCCCCTCCCCCTCCCTAAATTGTGTGACATCATTATGGACGACCCCATATCTGTATCAAACATTTAAAAAAATAAAAAATGGATGAAAAATTATAAAATTAATTAATAACACTATGAGTAATGTCACGTCTTCGAGGTCTACCGTTGCTTTCTATTGAAGCAGTCAGGCCAAAAAAAATAATGTCCAAACAAATGTTCGAAAGCGACACTTCCAGTGATACAGTCTTAACACCCTGTTAAATCAACAAATAAGACAGTTACATTACCATGCACTGTTTTAAGTTCCCTGGTAGTTATTTGAATTGTTGTTTGATGTAAATGTATGCAAGTTTGAAAATGTGTGGGACGCTCTCATTGTATCCGCTTCGAGAGAGGGTGCAGAAAATGTTGCTACGCCACTGCACGCATGTTGGGCTATGACCTAACGCACCTGCCGTGATGAAATCCTAGACATTTTCACAAAGCTTTTATCTTTAATGTTCAAAATACTGAAATACACGATCTTACAAGCACTATATGCCTAAAACAAACTGTTATGAGGGATTATCGCATCTAGTTCATGTTATCGATTTATAACAATGACAAAGCACTTATTTCAGCACAGGTAGGCCTATAGGCCTTTAGTGCTTTTAGTTGCGTCTTTGGTTTCGTGCGTTTCTCGCGTAGTCGCCGATAAGTAATTATACTCTTCGCCTTGCCCTAGTCCAGTGGCGTGTTCAGCGGGAAGTAATTATACTCTTCGCCTTGCCCTATTCCAGTGTGGCGTATTCAGCGGAAAGTAATTATACTCTTCGCCTTGCCCTATTCCAGTGGCGTATTCAGCGGGTTGGTGGGAGCAACCGAAATCCCAGCTTTAATTATACTCTGCAAATCATCTAAATCTACGAAAAATATTAAATAGATTTATACGTAAATTAATTTGCTATTTGCTTAAACGGGAAGCACTCCCGTGTAGGCGGAATCGTATATAAGTTATAACAATATAGGAATTATATATAATATTGATTTTTGAAATTATTTTGTATTATTATTTATATTATTATTAGTAGTATTAATAGTTATAATTAGTATTTGGCGCCGCCGTTGTAACCCGTATCCCGTTCAGCAAAGCAACTTACTTTCTTCTAAAACACATTAAAACCATCTTCAAAAATACGGATATATAAAAAATTGCGGCGCTATTGTGTGGGGCTCCCCCCCCCCACCCTCCCATTGTGTCGTTTGTTGAACACCTTTTTACAGTTCCCGAAATGTATTCCTGCGTACGCCATTGCCCTATTCTATTTGCTACTTTTATTTGCTGGAACAAACTTTTCGTATACATGCCGAAACATGACTGGCCTTAAAAACTTTCTACTCCCCTTGTCGGGTAAACGGACGATACAAGCCTTGTATCGTGGTCCGTTTACCAACTTCGAGTGGGAAACAGCGCAACACGAAACTTTGGAATGCGTTTTTACCTGTGTATTTAGGGCCCAGCCCGGGAGAGCGACGTTCCAGCAATGTTCAATGTTGAACTATTGCATCTAGTAAGTAAGCAAGTAAGGAAGTAATATGTATTGCTGTCGTTACACACATATCGATATAAGAGGAGGAGGGGTATAAGAGGAATCAATATTCAGAATTCAAAATAGTTTTTTTATCGGCAGTGTCGATCGTAAGAGGCGAGTAAAGAGTAACCCCTGACCCCTTCCACCCATTAGCCTTTTTAACTTTTTCAATATTATAATCCTCCAACTTGTCCCATTCCTCCAAATTCCTCCCGCGTGTGGCCCCGGGAGAGAATAGGTCCAGAGTAGCTCTTCCTGACTTTAGAGGCGACCAAGAGGCCAACGTCGTATGACTTAACGGTTGAGGTATAGTTGTCCCAAGACTACTTTACACATGCATTCGTCACAGGCGACGGGTTCGTTGCCAATCAGCGATCGGTATTTGCACGGGTGTGTCTCGGGCGGTCCACTGGTTTGCTATGAGTGCCTCGCCTGTGACGAAAGCATATGTAAGGTAATCTTGGGCCAAGTAAACGTTATTTAACAATAAAAAAATCAAAATGGTAAATTCCTCCTCACTTTCCTTTTTCTTCCTTATCTCCGTGAATTTGTTTTTGGCATGGGGAGGGGGGGTTGAACCCCGTAACCCTCCCCCCCTTAGATACGCCACTGGTGTAAAGTGTGTAGGACAGGTGAACGAAGCTTAGGACTCCATGTAAAGAGTATAGAAAACGCAATAGCTCTTGGTGGGAATCAAACACGCTACCCCCGATATTAGGACACCTATTTTGAACCTGAAGTAAATCAGCTCGGTAATGTCAGCCTGATTTCTCACAGCAAACCAATAGATAGAGATGGCTCAGTGCCATCACGCGAGACTCTATTCAGCATGTTACCGGTTCGATACCTGCTACGGGGCAATCCTGACAGAAGGTTTTCCAAGGTATACTTTATTCAAACAAGATGGCTCAGTACCATCACGCGAGGCTCTAATTCAGCATGTTGCCGGTTCGATACCTGCTACGCGGCAATCCTGACAGAAGGTTATCCAAGGTATACTTTATTCAAACAAGATGGCTCAGTACCATCACGCGAGGCTCTAATTCAGCATGTTGCCGGTTCGATACCTGCTACGCGGCAATCCTGACAGAAGGTTATCCAAGGTATACTTTATTCAAACAAGATGGTCAGCACCATCACGCGAGGCTCTAATTCAGCATGTTACCGGTTCGATACCTGCTACGGGGCAATCCTGACAGAAGGTTATGCAAGGTATACTTTATTCAACAAGATGGTCAGTGCCATCACGCGAGGCTCTAGTTCAGCATGTTGCCGGTTCGATACCTGCTACGGGGCAATCCTGACAGAAGGTTATCCAAGGTATACTTTATTCAACAAGATGGTCAGTACCATCACTCGAGGCTCTAGTTCAGCATGTTGCCGGTTCGATACCTGCTACGCAGAAATCCTGACAGAAGGTTTTCCAAGGTATACTTTATTCAACAAGATGGTCAGTACCATCACTCGAGGCTCTAGTTCAGCATGTTGCCGGTTCGATACCTGCTACGCGGCAATCCTGACAGAAGGTTATCCAAGGTATACTTTATTCAACAAGATGGTCAGTGCCATCACGCGAGGCTCTAATTCAGCATGTTACCGGTTCGATACCTGCTACACGGCAATCCTGACAGAAGGTTTTCCAAGGTATACTTTATTCAACAAGATGGCTCAGTGCCATCACGCGAGGCTCTAATTCAGCATGTTGCCGGTTCGATACCTGCTACGCGGCAATCCTGACAGAAGGTTATCCAAGGTATACTTTATTCAACAAGATGGTCAGTGCCATCACGCGAGGCTCTAATTCAGCATGTTACCGGTTCGATACCTGCTACGGGGCAATCCTGACAGAAGGTTATCCAAGGTATACTTTATTCAACAAGATGGTCAGTACCATCACTCGAGGCTCTAGTTCAGCATGTTGCCGGTTCGATACCTGCTACGGGGCAATCCTGACAGAAGGTTATCCAAGGTATACTTTATTCAACAAGATGGTCAGTACCATCACTCGAGGCTCTAGTTCAGCATGTTACCGGTTCGATACCTGCTACGGGGCAATCCTGACAGAAGGTTATCCAAGGTATACTTTATTCAACAAGATGGTCAGTGCCATCACGCGAGGCTCTAATTCAGCATGTTGCCGGTTCGATACCTGCTACGGGGCAATCCTGACAGAAGGTTATCCAAGGTATACTTTATTCAACAAGATGGTCAGTACCATCACTCGAGGCTCTAGTTCAGCATGTTGCCGGTTCGATACCTGCTACGCAGAAATCCTGACAGAAGGTTTCCAAGGTATACTTTATTCAAACAAGATGGCTCAGTGCCATCACGCGAGGCTCTATTCAGCATGTTACCGGTTCGATACAGGCTACGCGGCAATCCTGACAGAAGGTTTCCAAGGTATGCTTTATTCAAACAAGATGGCTCAGTGCCATCACGCGAGGCTCTAATTCAGCATGTTACCGGTTCGATACCTGCTACGCGGCAATCCTGACAGAAGGTTATCTTAGGTTGGCTATACTTTATTTGAACGGGAAACGGCAATTGCTGGGATGGAGTCTTAAGAACAACTATTCCAGATACCACAATACAGTAGTTCGTCACCTAATGAGGGAGAAAGTTTTTGTATGTTAATGATTTGTCGAATTATTTTAAAAGCAAATTATATTTTCCTTATACATTTTATATCTATTCGTTTGCGGTATACAGAGCGAAACAACCTTCGCTTATCGATGCGCCTCTCTCATGCTTATCACCATATCACGTCAATTGGCGCCTTATCAGTGACTTTACTGGAAGGTCCTTCAATGAGTAACATTTCAAATAGGTAGTTTACGGTTGACTGACGTTCTGAACGTGTCTCTACTGTGTAGTCAACTTGTTGGTGTCACGTCCATAGTGTTTTATGGATGCCCTCGTCAGGTAAGATTGATTTACATCTATATTATAGTCTACATCTATTTGCGTGTGTTTTGCAATATATTATAATTTTGCGTGTGTCATGCATCGAGTGATAAGGAAGTTTTGGTTTGGCTTGACTGAATAATGAAATGTAGGTATTGTTCAAGGTTGCCGGGTAAGGTTTTAGCTCAAACAATTTGACAATATTTTCCTAAACAACCTGAGTTGGAGTATAAGCTACTGGGTATTTTCTGTAAATTTACTCGTCTAACTGTTTGTCGATTATCCTTTTTTAGCGCCTCCTAATCTAATCTCAAGTTGATTGTTATCGATAATGGTGCAACCGAAACTTGGTGTTCCCATAAAACACTCACTACCAGTAATAACAGTCAATTTGAATCAAACTTATTATTAATAGGGGCCACTTATGTCTTGAACAACACATCACACATCGTTATACTTTAGACGTCAAAACGTCTTTGTTATGCTGTCTGTAGGTGCGCGTTTTGTTTCAAGATTTAAGCCCAGGCCACAATTGTTACAATTGTTATTGTAACAAATTGTTCAGTTCATCTTAAGGAACTAAATGCTGGCTACTAACCACTTTCAATAGTTTGTAGCGTCCTCAAGAAATTATTAAATCACGTTAGTAGTGCTCGGTATTAATGGTGAAGTCAACTAGGTAATCTGAACAAATCAGGCAATTTCTGCGGATGACGTACGTTAAATACTGATTGGGTGAGTCATGCTTAATCCTTTCAGTTTACTGATTATTCAGCGCGTTGATTAGCGAATCTTATCACTATAGTGCCTATCTTGTCAGTGTCAGAGCATTCCACTGAACGTTACTTTCCTTGCTTCCACTTTGTCTCGGTGAACTTGTCCGCCTGGTGGAAACGCAGCTTTAGCGTCTTCTGTCTGTAACTTGTGCCCACTCAGGGCCGTAGCTAGGGTATACAAATCACCCGGGTATGATTGGGTAAAGTACAATAGAGGGTCCGGGGGGGGGGGGGGGGGGAGGCCCACTTGCCAATGCGGGTGAAAATGTTTAGATTCTTATAGTTTGATTGGAGTGTTTTAACGAGTTTAAGGCATGTTTTTTTAATAACATTTGTTACTGGTGACTGGTCTTATATTAACGGTGGTATTAGCAAACCAAAATGGTCTACTCCCGATTTTTTTACCCGGGTTACCCATCCCTAGTTACGGCCCTGTGCCCACTACAGGCCAGGCTGGGAAGAGGATTGCAGGTTTTGCGGGTTAATATTCCCGCCACCGCAATCCCAACATAAGGGGGCGGAGGGGGGTTGAGTTATAATGCAAGTTAGTACGAGGCCTTCCCCGCTATACATTATGCTGGTCATATAATATGAATATGGTGGCTATGCTTGCTCGCAGGATATTATGCTTGTCAAGTATCCGGAACGTTATGATTTCAGAATTATGGCATTAATAATAACATCGGGAATAGTGTGTTATACTTATAGTACAGTAAGCAAGATGTTTATAAAAGCTTCAAAAGTTGCATAAAAAGGGGGCACTGAAAGAACTTACCACGTAAGTATTCTAAACGTGTATGTTCTCGCAATATGATAACATTGAAAATAACATCGAAGATAGCAATTTACACATTTGATAAGGAAGCTGCAAGTTTATTATTACAACGCTTATATTAGCTTGCTTTGTTTGTTTGCCTGGACGGAATCTTTGAATCGATATTTCACCTACTTCTAAAAGTCCGATCTAACTGTAATTTTTCACACAGACGTATTCTTAATGACAATAAATGAATCAATTGTCATATTTACTAAATTATCAATTAATTCATCATAATTAATTAATTAATTTTTTATATGGGAATCAATATTTCAACCACTTGCCAACGTCGAATCGAGCTGAAAATAATTAAATAAACAATTAAAAAATTAAACAATTAAAAACATAAAAAAATCAAGGCTAGTGGATGATGATCTTGTGTTCATCAATGAACCTTGATATAACATTTGAAAACTGATTTTTAATTGGTGTAGCCTAGGCCTAGTTACTTTTCCGTATAAGCATTGTTGGCCGACCGCTGGATTGTACATGGACGGAACTGTCCGAAATTCAAGTTGGTAATGCGAGCACGCTAGTTTGCGAGTGAAGTTAACAAGTACAAGTACACTAGTATGCAGTCTTCTAAATTCGGACACGTCCAATGAGCACATATTCGATTGCAAGATTCTTTAAGACTAAAAAGTATAAAATAATATTACATGAAAAAATATTTTTTTTTAACACGTTTATATTTAAATGCACTAAAAAGTAAAAAATACATTTTCGCCCAACAAATTTTTGCCTCACTTGGAAAATAATAAGCGTTGGGCGCTTTCGGTATTGACATATATTACAGTATTCTGCTGTTTATGCAGGGAAAGCGCCTAACGCTTATTATTTTCCAAGTGAGGCAAAAATTTGTTGGGCGAAAATGTATTTTTTACTTTTTAGTGCATTTAAATATTATAAACGTTGTTTTAAAAAAAAATATTTTTTCATGTAATATTTTTATAAACATTCTGTTGCATCATTCTTGTCAGGTCAGGGTTGTATAAATAGATGTGCCAACTTTGCGGTTTGCATCGCCAACCGGTGGCCATGTTTGATATTCATTCGAATTCGGCAAACATAATAAAATACATTCTGGTGGTTCCTGTTATTTCAACTCGTTATGTCCTCAGACAATGGAATACAATTTGAAGGGTGAGTAACTTAATACCAAAATGAGTATCCTCGTGACGTCACAAGGGCCATAATGGCCTAGATCTATCAATCCGAAGCTGTCGTCTATCATCCGAATAAAAGGATGCACGTAGAATGACGTAGAAAATACGTACACAAATTATTATTATTTAACGTGTCGTTTACAGCGTAGTAGGCCTATGTAATTAATTCCCATTGTTTAAATCAAGGAATAAAATACCACACCGCGGAATGGCCGCCATCCAATTAAGTGCTCTTAATCAGTCTATCGATTATTTCTTTGTTTCGAACTGTACGACAATATTATAGTACATAATATCAGACAGACCATTTAGTTCTAGGGTAAATCTAAATCTATCTTATCTGCTTAGTGATTTGTTTTCTTTAGCGTTGTAATAAATAGTATCTACTATGACAATCCAATATCAACGTTTATAATGTTATCATATCTACATCGCTGAAGACAACGGATTTGAAATAATTAACAATTGGTAGTTGTAGCATGGACATAATAGTAACTTCGTTACTGGACCCAGCTAATAAATCAACGTACTAATAAAGATTAGAATCTTTGGTACTAATTAAATAGCCACGGAAGAAGGCGGTGGGCAGCCATTTTATCCCTTGGATTTTGATATTGTTCACATTGTTGTTGTAACTGTTGATGTGTAATTGCTTAGCGATAGGGGCTAAAATGCCCGACAATATACAAAACCTGAAATAAGAATCGCAGACGCGTCTTCGAACCATGTTGCACAATGCATATACAGATAGTTGTAAGTTTATGGTTGTAGAGTGTCCATATGTTAAGAGAAAAAGAGCTGGTAAATGATTAAGTCCCGGTATTATGAACAGCTATAATAAGGAATTTAATAGGATCTAATACGCTATTAAGTGGATTTTAAGGTTTCTGGTTGGTGTCATGAAGAAAACAAGTTCTTATAGCTACTAACTTTTTTATTACTTATTAATCCCGCATATTCAGGTTCGTGTGTTCTAAAGTTCTGTCAGTATCCGCACTGTTTTCACAATATACAAATGTATTGAAACATCGGATTGTAAAGGTACCAATATTGTTACAACATAAAAAGATTCGCAAGAAATAAATGCTGGTGAAAATCGCTTTTTATTGCGTTTCCTTTGGGTAACGTGTTGGAGTATATTTTCAGTGCAAGCTATCTTTAGCATATATTTTAAACCTGTGATTGACCAGAGAGAGAGAGAGAGAAAATTCAAAACGTGAATATGCCCGATTCCTCTTCCACTCTCTTACCATGGCACAAACAAATATGTACAAGGGGGATACCCAAAATTAACCGGAATCGCGTTGTGGAGGGCGGACCTTACGTACAGTAGAGTTCCGCGGGAGTTTACACCATGGCCACACCATTTTCCCCCCGTTTTGGACACCCATAGATACGTTGAAAGATAAGCTACCCCGGGAATTCTTGTTCGCCTTGAAGAATGTGATGTGTGTATTCAATCATCTGAATTCCTCGTCCTTTGCTCGAGTTGAACGAAGATAATTGCTCGACTGGACTTTGCTCTAGGGGTGTACCAAGAAAACTACATAAAAGGTTGGTGTAAACTCCCGCGGAACTCCACTGTAGTACGCCGTTCTCCCGCGTTCGTTCGTTTCCGTGTCCGGAACACCGTTCTAGACAACTAATTTCCAAAAATCCGCCACTTTTATGGCTTTGTCATTTGCTAAGATTAGATCCTCTATTGTACAAGTCTGCTCTAGATTTGGGCAGACTAGCAGGTGCTGGGGATCCTGAATCTGTCCGCATTCACATGGTTCGTGATCCTCCAGAAATCCCCATTTCCTCATGTTTTCTTTGCATCTCGACACTCCTGTCCGCAATCTGTTGAGTGATTTCCAGGTGATGTATGGAAGTTTAAAACCAGCAGCGGGCTCCTCCGTCAGCGCCATTATTGGACTTGGTATTCGGTTGCTCCAGATCTCAACTCTACGGTTCCCCGGGCTTATTTTTAAAGGTTCAGTTGTCTTCAGGAAACTCTTCCTGGATTTGAGTCTGGTGCGCTGCAACTCATGTCCAGACATAGGATGACGTATGTCCGTCAGCTGTTTCTTCCTCTCCAACTCTGCTGCTACCTCTCTTCTTACCGCAGGTGGTGCAATGCCAAGCAATGTGTATATCTTGTCAACAGGGGTTGGTCGCATACAGCCTGTGATGATGCGTCCTGTCTCATTTATTGCAATGTCGACTTGCTTGGCATGTGTAGAGTTTCTCCAAACTGGAGCTGCATATTCCGCTGCAGAGAAACAGAGTGCCAAAGCTGATGTACGCAGGACTTCTGGTAATGCACCCCAAGATGTGCCTGTCAGTTTTCGTATAATGTTATTCCTGGTCGCGATCTTCTGCTTAGTGTCTTGGCAGTGTTTTCTGAAGGAGAGTGTGCGGTCTAGTTTCACTCCAAGATATTTTGGCTCGGCGGTATTTTCCAGTTCTTCACCTCTCCACACAACTCTGAGCTTCCTTCTTGCCTCTCTATTTCTCAAATGGAAAGCGCACACCTGAGTTTTACTAGGGTTTGGCTTCAGGTGGTTACGATCGTAGTAGTTGGCTTGATCTTCAAGTGCTCTTGTAAGCTTGTCTTCAACTTCTTTAAAGGTTCTTCCTTGTGCAGCCACTGCCGTGTCGTCCGCATATATAAAACGCTTTGCCTCTGCACTAGTTGGTTGGTCATTAGTGTAAATGTTATACAGCATTGGTGACAGAACACTACCCTGAGGCAGACCATTTTTTTGGTCTCTCCATCTACTGTTTTTCCCTTGGAGCGTTACATAGAAACGTCTATTCTGAAGCACACATTCGATGAACATCGTTAGTTGGTAATCCTTGGTTATTTCATAAACCTTCCTCAACAATATCCGATGATTGACGGTGTCGTAAGCAGCAGTTAGGTCGATGAATACCACGCCTGTGACTTGTTTACGTTCGTACCCATCTTCAATAAATTGCGTTAAGTTTAAGATTTGTCCACAGCATGATTTCCCGGGTCTAAAACCTGCCTGTTCTTTTATTATCTTTTCATCAACTTTGCTAGCTATGCGGTTCAGTATCATTCGTTCCAGAGCTTTGTAAAGATGACACAGTAGTGAGACTGGCCTAAAGTGCTTTGGATCTGTAGGTTCTTTATCAGGCTTCAACAGAGCCACTACTTTAGCCTTCCTCCACATTTTTGGAATTGCCATTGTTGAGATACATGTGTTCATAAACGTCAGGATCCATTTGATGGTTTCCGGTCCAAATTGTTTTATCTGCTCTGTTCTCATATCGTCCAGGCCAGCTGCCTTATTCGTTTTCATGTTGTCTATTGCATCACGTAAATCCAGCAGAGAGAATGGTTCACGCAGAGATTCATCTTCATTTTCTGGGTCACGCTGAATAAACGTTTTCCCTTTCTGTCTTGCCGTTTTGCCATTTATTAGTAGCTGGTGGGCTATTTGGTTCGGTGTGACTTGCGTCATATCTGGCGAGGGTTTAGTTTTATCATTGCTGAGGTTTTTAATTTATTTCCAAGCACGTCGGCTGTTCTGTGCCATATCTAAGTTCTCCAAAACGTTACACCATCTTTCTCGTCTGGAGTCAGCCATAGCCTGCATTAGTTCTTCACCTACTTGAATAGTTTCCTCGGAGAAGGGATCGATTTCGTAGGCGATTTGATATGTCTCGAGAAGCGTTTTTGATTCCCCGTTTAATCCAGCAATGAAGTTCGTCCTGCATCCTCTCGGAATGTGTCGGCGAGATACAGTTTTTATAAGATCTACAAAACTGTCGTATGAGGTGGGGTTTGGTTCGATGTTAATAATCTCGCTGTCAATGTCTTCGGCAAACCTGTCCCATCTAGCTCGTTTGAAATTGAAACGACGTTTGAACGGGACGATGTCCGGCAGCACAGCTGCTGTGATGCAGCAGGTGATTCCTCTGTGTTGTGTTCTAGGGAAAGGCTCTTCTACTGACTTTGTTGCTAATTGCGCTATTTCTTCGCTCACAAAAATATTGTCTGGGTTGTATCCACGCTGCCATCTCCCACTATTGAAAGACGGTGGTAATTTTGGGTCGTGTATTAACTTCAGTCCCTCCTGTTCAGCCCAGTTCTCCAGCTCTTCACCATTCTTGTCTGTTTCTGTGTATCCCCAAGAAATGCTATGGCAGTTAAAATCGCCTGACACGAATCTGACCCTTTGATTATGGAAATTGTTTGGGGTCTTAAAGGTAAAATCAGCCTTGGGGGGTTTGTATACAGATGTTATGGTACACGATTGGATCTCAATTGCTAAAATTTCAATGTCTTCCTCACATGTCATCGCGGTAGAGAGGATATCAATGTCGGGTCTTGTAAAAATTGCACTGCCGTACTGCTCATGAGGTCTTTCCATTGCCAACTTCATTCCACTGATTTTTGGTCGGTAGTTTGCAGGGCCTCTATGGGTTTCTTGCACTAAGAGGATGTCAATACTTTGCGTCTTGCAAAGGTTTGCTAGAAAAATCTCTTTATCTGCAGAAAATCCTTCAATGTTCATTGAAGTCGTTATGAGGGCTGGCTTTAAAAAAAACCGTTTCGGTGGTGGTGTTCCGGTGTTGGAAGGATTGGCCGACATCGTCGTTACCAGGGGACGCCCGATTGCTGACTCAGTGTTTAAGGATTCACTTCTGTGCTTTCACTTCACTTCTGTGGATTTCACTCACTGTCGCAATCTTCGTGGAGGCTCCTTCCGTGTTCTCCCGCGACTCCTCTTGAGTCAGTCTGCCAAGCGGCGTTGCTAGGGAAGGTTGTGTTTGGCGGTTGGCCTTTGTGATTTTTTTCGGGAAAGCTGTTTCGCCTGCTCTCGTTTTTTTTTTTTTTTTAAATAACCGATCCTTGAAAACAAATCTGGGTCAGTTTAGGACTGTTCTTTCAAAGCATGGCATGCTTCCAAGCGACCCCCTTTGAACTGAGGAGTCAGGAGCCGAAGCACAAACTTTGCAGCGACCCTTCTCATCCCCAAATCTTCCGATCTTCCCATAAAATTCGCTGACCCGAGCTCAAGTCACTCCAGACAATTTCTCGATCTCTTCAATGATGCGTTGTCGATCTTGAGGCATCGCATAATTAAATAAATAAATAAATAAATTCACATTTAGAGTCTACCCACTCAGTAACTAAACTGATTGCGCTATTTTTTAAATTTAATTTACAATTTCGCAAATTATTTTAATAAAACGAGGAGCAGGCAAAACAGCTTTCACGAAAAAAATTCACAAAGGCCAAACACAACATTCCCGACCGTCGCTGCGTGGCAGACTGACTCGATTTAGGCTCGCTTTACGCTCTCCAAGCGGGAGAACAGCGTATTATGGAAGCTCCGCCCACCGCAACGCGATTCCAATAATTGTCGGGTACTCCCTCGTATGTTTTCGTAAGATCAAGATCCAATATGTCAAGTCGTCTCGTTACTTGATGTTTTCACAACATAATGATTATTGATTAATTATTGATTTAACGCCCTACTCGACAACCCTATGGTCATATGACGTCAGGGGGGGTTGTTTGGAGGAAAGGAACAAGTAGGATGTAACGGGGAGGAAAAAGGAAAGGGAGGACGCGGGCTGACTTTCGTCTGGCTTCTCCCCCTCGATCTGTTCAGCTAGGGTGGCCCTCCCAAAAGCATACGATTCTGCCGGCCTTGCTCTCGGGATCATGAAAGCACCCAAAACTGCCCATCACATACGGTATCAGTCCTTGAGCAGGTTCACAAGAGGAGACATCTACGATACATTGTTTAGATTAGGCTCGTAAATATGTTCAACAGGTTGAAGATTGGAGACGTCACAGCTATTTATACCAAACACTGTTTCAGAGTGATGGGTGGCCTTGTGCTCGGGGTTCTCCTACTGGGCTCGCATGTCACATGGGCTCAGACGGGTGAGTAGTGGGAGATCATGCCTGGCTTGGCTGTGGTTCCATTGCTAAATAATTAGCAACATAGTTTCCTATTTCACTACCAAATACCACTAAAGCACGTGAGTAGTACGGGAAGCAGGCCCGGAACAACTGAAAGGGTGTAAAATGTTAAGCCTGTGAATGAAAGTAAGCACTTGAACACTAGTTAAGCCCCACGGGCCAACCATGTGGTAATACGAATCAAGTTCTACAAAAATGTTATAATTAAGAACCTAATACAGAACTATGTATATCATAAAGAATCGTACTATTTATTGCAGTGCACACATAATAACAGCTAACGCACATTGTATTGTGACATTTCAGTTTGAATATAGTTCCGCTTACTGGTTATAATGACGGCTTATGTTTACCTGCAGATGTTATACATTTTATGTTCTAAAAACTACAATTTTATTTGTGGTTTCTGCTTCCCCACATATTTTACCCCCTTTGTATCCGCTACACAGACTGACAATGAGGGTTGTCAGCAGTCGTGATTACATCCCCTGAAACTGTCCATAAATCATTCAGTCAGTCTGCCAATGCATTATTGTGAGTTATATTGTGACCAATTCATTGGTTGCACGTACGTCACATCTTTGCGCGTGGCGGCCACATTTGTGATCAAATTTTGACGTTGCCATGGAGAAACAATTGAAGGCTATTGTGGTAGAACACATACATTCTTCGTCTTAGTTCTTTAAAATCCATTCTGTTTTTCAAATAAAATTGGTATGTGTGGTAATTTTTTATTTTTGTTTTACTTATGTTTACTTTTTAAATTCTAAATTAGGCTTATTTATTAAATTTGAATAGTATTTGCCAATGATCTAGGATTTGTCCTCCTCAATTGTGTCGCATTCATGGCCGCTGTGACGTCACGTGGGAACTATGAATATGCTGTGAGGTTGACCACGTGACTATTTTAGGCTGGGACCAGACGACGCCGTTCTCAGCGGAAGTGTCACCAATTAAAGGAGTCGAGTTTGTGGGATCATCACCAATCGGGACTCAAATATCAATGTTGGAGGAAATGAAAGACGACTTGGGTATACCGATTGCAATCATGAATTATGTTGGTAAGTACGTAAACAGCAACCAATTATAAATTTTGTGTAATAATAATACTTTATTGAACATATAGATAAATCATATTGTTACAAAACTGACAGAAATTCCTGTGTATAGCAACTCTAAACTAACATAAATTAGTAATGTGGAAAAAATAACATATTATGTAGGTTGTGAAAAAACAAAAACGTGTATATGATGTGTTGGGGGGAAAAAAGTCGAACAAACGCACTGAAATAAATTTTGTTTTGTTCCTTCGAGTTTACGTGAATCGAACGTATTGATTTGGTTCAGGAAATTAAAAAGTTCGGTAATACTTTACTTGCCCCGAAACAACCTTACCTATACGTTCGTCAGACAAGTGATGCGAGGCCAATCAGCGATTGGTATTCGAAAATATGGGCTCGCCTGTTGGCCACGAATCACTCAACTATGACGAAAGCATCTGTAAGGTTGATGCGGGGCAAGTATACTAGTCACCCCAACGTAAGTATGTAACAGTGGCAACAATAATCGTAACTTATGACTATATTTTACTCTTCATCGTTACTGCATATGTAGAAATAAATTTTCTCCAAAGTATAACACGTTAAGCTCGGATCACAACGAATGACTGTCGAATGCAGAGTCGACTTAAGTTTGTGATTAATTGTTTATGGTTGCTATGGAGTTTGTTCTTCCTATGGGAAATAGCATGTAATAAAACAATTCAATAGCAACAAATCCTGTATTTAGCTTGACACTTGGCTCTGCATACGATTTAAGAGAGTTGAAGTATAGGATTTTACATGTCATCGTTCACAATGACAAAGAATTAAGACTAGTGATTAAGAAAGTTGACTAAGATCCAACTTTATTAGTAACAACCAATCCCCACCATGGATACGTCTTCTAGTAACAACCAATCAGCGCTCGATACGTCATGTAGCAACAACCAATCACCACTCGATACGTCCTATAGTAACAGCTAATCACCGCTCGATACGTCCCACAGTAACAACCAATCAGCGCTCGATACGTCATGTAGTAACAACCAATCACCACTCGATACGTCCTATAGTAACAACTAATCACCGCTCGATACGTCCTACAGTAACAACCAATCAGCGCTCGATACGTCATGTAGTAACAACCAATCACCACTCGATACATCCTACATACAGTAACAACCAATCACTACTCGATACATCCTACATACAGTAACAACCAATCACCACTCGATACGTCCTATAGTAACAACCAATCACAGCTTGATCGATACGTCCTATAATAACAACCAATCACTGCTCGATACGTCCTACAGTAACAACCAACCACCGCTCGATACGTCTTCTAGTAACAACCAATCACCGCTCGATACGTCCTATAGTAACAACCAACCACCGCTCGATACGTCATGTAGTAACAACCAATCACCGCTCGAGACGTCATGTAGTAACAACCAACCACCGCTCGATACGTCCTACAGTAACAACCAACCACCGCTCGATACGTGTTGTAGTAACAACCAATCACCGCTCGATACGTCCTATAGTATAACAACCAATCACCGCTCGATGTCACAAACTGTCGACAAACATTGTCATTAGTCTGAGCAAAGTCTAAGGGACTCGTTGTGGCTGCTTTAGCGCTATTCTCCGCTAGTTACTTCCAACTATGATAGTTTGTCGCTTCTTATGGCTGCGAGACGGTAGAGATGTTCTAATGGGTTGTTGATGGATGATCATGACGGGGGGAGGGGGGAAAGCTCGGTCAAGTCTCGTACAACTCGCTCAACAGTGTCAAGCGGGGCAGCAAGCTGTTCTTCTGTCTCTGTGCTGTGTGCCCAGTATTACGTTTGATAACAGAGTATGCTCCGTCCATATGATGGACACTTTCGCCGAGTGGAGGCAAGTAAAAGCTAAATATCATTTGTCTAACAAACAATTACAAATTACATGTATTGTACAGTCTCTACTTGATTTTGAGCCACACTTAGTTGATATGGAATCGCTTTATTTCATGCTATTTTTCATAAGAAAAACAAAAGCATTGACGATCAAATCAACTTGAGTTTCAAGCACAGTCGCTGCATCCGTCGTAGATTATATTTTTTCCATTAATTCACTATAAAGACAATTCACCTACACGAAGCTACAAGGTTCGTTCGCCCTCGCCTGTTGTATGCTATAGACATGCCTACGTGAGCGCCGTTTAATACGTGTTAAACTTGTTTGTCGTGCAACTGCAGTGACTTGTGCAGTTTTAATTAAATAGTGACATCTCATTTGACATGTTTGTCTATCGAGACGCGTTTCGAGCAAACACATTGGATTGGAATAGTAGTAGTATTATAGTATATCTGTTTCGAGAAGGTTAAACTACATGTTATAACAAGTGCAATGTTACGAGGGAAGAAACCACAAACATATGGATATGGGGAGACGCTCTTCAAATAGTAGGTCGAAGTTGCGCGAACTAGGGATGGGATAGTGTACACGTTTACTGTTTCTCTCGTCACAATAAACGCGCCGCGTGTAATACTATACTGTTTACGACCGGCCACGGAGGGCTTGGCGCCGACGAGTGGTTTCATGCGATGAGCGACCGTCCTCACTCCTCAGTTGTCACAAGTGATCCGAGGTCAGAACCATGAAACACGCTAGATTACGTCTTGAAACTGTTTGCGGGAACAACCCTTTAAAACATAATTTTTCGGCCTGGACAGAACATGATTTTTTTTCGAACGCGGGACCCCACGGACGTGTACACGGTTTTGCAAGCAGCAGTGTACACGTGTAGTGAAGTTCACGCTTTTGCCCATCCCTAGCGCGTACTTGTCTTGTTGTCAAACCTCGCGGAAGTGGAGACCACTTACAATGTTACCACACAAAGACGATTTCATTCTCCATCAGAAACCGAAGGAGAAGGAGAAGGAGAAGGAGAAGGAGAAGGAGAAGGAGAAGGAGAAGGAGAAGGAGAAGGAGAAGGAGAAGGAGAAGGAGAAGGAGAAGGAGAAGGAGAAGGAGAAGGAGAAGGAGAAGGAGAAGGAGAAGGAGAAGGAGAAGGAGAAGGAGAAGGAGAAGGAGAAGGAGAAGGAGAAGGAGAAGGAGAAGGAGAAGGAGAAGGAGAAGGAGAAGGAGAAGGAGAAGGAGAAGGAGAAGGAGAAGGAGAAGGAGAAGGAGAAGGAGAAGGAGAAGGAGAAGGAGAAGGAGAAGGAGAAGGAGAAGGAGAAGGAGAAGGAGAAGGAGAAGGAGAAGGAGAAGGAGAAGGAGAAGGAGAAGGAGAAGGAGAAGGAGAAGGAGAAGGAGAAGGAGAAGGAGAAGGAGAAGGAGAAGGAGAAGGAGAAGGAGAAGGAGAAGGAGAAGGAGAAGGAGAAGGAGAAGGAGAAGGAGAAGGAGAAGGAGAAGGAGAAGGAGAAGGAGAAGGAGAAGGAGAAGGAGAAGGAGAAGGAGAAGGAGAAGGAGAAGGAGAAGGAGAAGGAGAAGGAGAAGGAGAAGGAGAAGGAGAAGGAGAAGGAGAAGGAGAAGGAGAAGGAGAAGGAGAAGGAGAAGGAGAAGGAGAAGGAGAAGGAGAAGGAGAAGGAGAAGGAGAAGGAGAAGGAGAAGGAGAAGGAGAAGGAGAAGGAGAAGGAGAAGGAGAAGGAGAAGGAATAATGGATTCATCTGCAGCCAAGAAAAATCGATCACCATCACCACATCCACGAATAAAAATATACCTACTGTACCTCCAATTGTGTTGTATCATTATACGTATCACAACACACGCATAAATTGCTTACGTCAATCGCTAACAGATGTAGATTGTATAGACCATAGACTATCTGAAACAATACTACAATCTTATAGGCATTGGGTATTCACGTGACGTCACAACTCTGCCATTATGAAGATTGTGGTGTGTTGACATTTGAGCTGTCAATAGAAAACTAATATGCTTACCACAAAACATGAGAATTAAAACACCTGTATCCCCCGATAGTTTACGAAAATGATTATCATGCATTGTAAACTATTAAAACAGTAATCGAGGTGAAAGTGTTTATTTATGTTGCTTTAAAGCAAACCAAAGTTAGAGAACAGTTGAATTTGCACCAAACCCCATCTTATAATAATTGTAACAATGAACTACCAAACATGCCATTGGAGCCTCCAGTATGGCGGCCATGCGCATTACGTGAATACACCATATACTAGAAGCTCTAGACAAGGCAGATATGGTTCATGGAGAATCACACATATATCCCAAACAATGAAAAAGAGATTAGGATTGTGTTAAAAAATATACCAACAAAACTTATGACGCTTGAAACTCACGATGATCTACAGCGAATTGGAGAAATACCAATGACATAGAAACCTTCGGCTGACAACTCGATCCACCCCATGTTCATAGTCACCTCTGAAAATACAATAATACCTCAAGAAGTCTACAAAACAAAGGGGTGTGCATGTGCATCGTGCAGTGGGAAAACTAACAAATCTGGAGCTACCCAGTGTTATTGTCAGTCATTTGGCCATACAGACACAAATTGCAAACGTGGAGAACAGCACATTACAGCTGATTGTGCCAAGGGAGAAATCGCTACACCGAAGTGCGCTAACTGCCAAGAAGATCACCCTGCTAAAGTGTATTGCAATGAATTTGTGGTCCTAGGATCCCGCCCACCTTCCACTACCTCACTCCATACCTCCAATCGCCGGCTCGAGCCGTTGTATGGAGGGAAGTAGGGGAAGGTGGGCGGGACCCTAGGACCACAGATTCATTGCAATACACTTTAGCTACAGATCGTGTTCAGTGTATGCACGACAACAAAGTCTGAAGAATCAAAACAAACAAGAGCCTGTCCCCAAGACTTTACAGCTTCCAAATATTAGTGGTTATGAGACAATTCAAATCCCTCTTCTCCCAGGAACCTCCACCACTCCATAACAGCCAGCGTGGACAGAAAGTGTTAGTCTCACACATGTTTCAGAGCTGAAAGAAACATTTACGCTATTCCTCCACTTGAAACACCCACACGAATAGTGTACTCATAAAGGCAAGACAGAAGCACTGGCCCCTGGCCGACCATTTCGAAATTATACAGTGTCAAAATAACATCGCGGCCGAAAGATAGCCTAGAGGAAATTTGTATGTACATGCACTCTGGCCACTCCACGTGAAATAGCAAACATTATTAAACAAAGAAAAAATAGGTAAGCGCCGGGAGACGATCGAATATCAAATTGCGTAATAAAACATCTTCCGAAAACGTGCATAGTAGCAATTACAATATTAATTAATCACATATTAAGGTGATGCTATTCGGAACTTTTTTCGGACTCGGCACCTATTCGCACCAAAATTCGTGTGTAGATAGTTGATGCTCTGTGATTGGTGCTTGGACGAGTCTTAGGAAAGGCTGATTTGAGGAGCCCGTGAGGGACGACTATGCATTTGAGTCTTAGTGTATATCAATTACATTCCTCGTCTAAAAATGTTTTTCCGAGTGTATATGCAGATGACACTGCAATTATGTATTTAATTATTATATATTATGTTCTTGAACCGCAATGAAAATTGTTGATCACCATCACGACGTACTTTTTACAAAACTTAGTTCGACGTGACGTGAAATTAAAGTAGCAATATTGTCGGGGTACCGGCGGCTGAAAATTTAACAAAATTATGTTTGTACTTTCAGAGGTCAACTTTACTAATAGCTCTTATAATAATAATAATAATAATAATAATAATAATAATAATAATAATAATAATAATAATAATAATAATAATAATAATAATAATAATAATAATAATAATAATAATAATAATAATAATAATAATAATAATAATAATAATAATAATAATAATAATAATAATAATAATAATAATAATAATAATAATAATAATAATAATAATAATAATAATTATAATAATAATAATAATAATAATAATAATAATAATAATAATAATAATAATAATAGTAATAATAATAAATATAAATATTTGAGCGAGTACTAGGCATGCGCATGTGCAGGTGACGAGGCGCCTGACATCACTGGCTTCGACGAGTCCAAGACGAATGAGAGCCTCGGCGCGCGCTCTGTCAAGGACAGCAAGGGGGTGTGGCATCTCGTCATCACCATACCGCAAGACTTCGAGGACCCTTCCCAACAGAGCTACCGGTTCTACTACAACATAGGCAGCGCGGGCACGACAATGTCGCACAGAGTCGCCCTCAACTTTAAAGATATCGATGACAATGCTCCGAGTATTTCCATGACTCAGAGTAAATGCGAAATTGATGTAAGTTGCTCGCCGTAGAAATTTTAGGGGTAGTCATAGACACAAAAACGTACCTCAAATTATTATTTATAATATTATGATACCTTGCCTACCGACTCAGTTATTAATTTTTAGGCTGGTTAATTATATAATTAATTATGCGCCCTGTTGACTAACAGAATAGTGTACATGTAATTATCATTACCATTTTTAGTCATTGTTTTCTTATAATGCCGACATTACACGACTCAATACTTTCGTCAAACTTATTGAATTCAAGAACAAAAGCGAATTAAAAACAGTTTGGTAAAAAGCTGCAACAATATAGCTTCTATTAATTGATGCTTTTTTGTCCTTGAATTCAATGAGTTTGACCAAAGTATTGAACCGTGTAATGTGGGTTAGGAGGTATTTCATTTCATTGAGGCTTCCATATACAAACGTTTAGCTCATATACTCTACACACTTGGTAGTGGAGCAAGTTTTGAAAGTTGAAGTACAGCATGACTGAAGTTGCCCAACATAAGTATTCTTAATTCTAATACATCTTTGCAAGCCTTCGTCAGGAGAATGAAGCGTTTTAAGATAAATGTAATATGTTTGGGTTCCCGGATTTCTGTTATGTTCAAAATAATAATAATTTTTTATGTATGTACAGGAAAACGCATATGGCGACAACTCAAAGAAATGTTTTTTCAAAGTGTTTGATGCCGACTCGGTTGGCTCAATGCAAAACCTACAGTACGAAGTCACAGATTCGGTAAGAATATTTCTAAGAACGTATTTTATTACAAAAATAATTAATAGCTTGTTATCTTTTTATTTCGTTGTCACACGTGAATTTATTTCTTTACATTCTGTCTTAAAGCTTAAATTATATGTTTGTACATTATATTTCGCTATCTTTAACGTTTCAGGTAATTAACGAAAACCTTTTTGAAATTGTTACCGATTCAGTGATTGACAAAAATAACATACGCGCAGTGCTGAACATAAAGGCACCTGGGTTGGACTTCGAGGCATTTTCGTTGCATATATTATCCATCAAAGTCACAGTAAGTGTTTTGTACTTTTATTCTATGTTTCATTAGTTAATTATTACAGAAATACAATTACCTGAATATTAATTTTATAGAGCCAACATAAATTTATTTTCGCCATTCGAAGTAGGAATATCTTATTCGCTTTTCGCTATCCCATGGCTAATCAGGCGTGGCTCCTCAAGAGAGTTCACCTACAAAACACAATGACCGAAGAAGAGAGATCTATATTTACACACTTGAAAAAGAGAATAAATGTGGCATGCACGCATAGTAAATGTAAATAATTTTATTGAATGCTGCGTGAAATGAAACAAACTGTAATTGCATTCACTGGTTATCGAAGGCTACATTAAATAATGTATCATTCCTTCTGCATCTTCTCACCTGTCATTCAAGCACACTTTCAGGACTATTGAGCTTATTTCTGGAAAAGATAAACAGATTATATTTTGATGAACCGAGACTCTAAGACCGGGAAAATATTTAAATAAAACACCAAGCGAATAGTAAGCACGGTTATAAACATAAAAAAACAACACCTAGTGAAGTGAGTAAATTTTTTAGAGCACCAACCCCTTCCTTAGACGCGAGAAGGCATCTGTAATGGCAGATACAATAAATTATTAGATGCACCCGCCGGTACATAACCCAGATTTAGGTCCTAGATTCACAGCATATGACTGTGCAAAGAGTGTCTGATGATTGATCAATGCATTGTTCTAGGATACCGCCAACAACGAAGGAGCGCCGTACTCCGCTGTAGTCCAGGTGAACGACCTGCCTGATCAGAATCCGGTGTGGAAGACAATATTTGCAACTGAGAATGTCAAAGAACTCGAAGAAAAAGTGAGTTTGGTCATGACAATCATAATACCTCACTAGATGTCACCACATTCTCCTGTCACAATCAACTTTGTACAATTTCGCAACTACAGGCGTACAATTTCATAGTAAATGCTCACCAATTACCAATCATACTCTGACAAAACGTGTTTTGGTTTACAGTGCTAAACAACCTTACGTGAAGAGTGTGATATTTATTATTATTTTATGTGATATTACTTATATTATTCACTCACCAACTTAACATAAATCAAGGGTAGGACAGAAAACGTCAGTGCTCTGGACCTCTGGGCCGGGATTCACAAAAATGCCTAACTCTGTCTGTTGTCCTAAGTTAGGGAAATCCTAGTTAGATAAATCAAGATAACTCACCTCTCGTTATTACTACACGTTCACAAATAAAATGTTATTAGCTAAATTGTTGATATTTTACTATATTTTATATCTTTATACATTGCAGAACGACATATGCGTGATTTATATTATACTATGATTTGCCTGAACTAGGACGTCGTAGCACTTAGGCACCTTTGTGAATTAGGGCCCTGGTATGGAACCATAGTTTGGGGCGAGTGCCCAAATGTCGATAGAGTTTTCAAAGCTCAAAAAAGAGTGGTGAGGGCAATGATGGTAGCTAGTATGCCAAAATATCTTGTAAACCTATTTTTACCTACGTATCTCGCACATTTTAAACTCTGTTTTATGGATAAAGAAGCATCCTAAAAACAATACTCTCAATTACGAGGTTCACACATACAACACACGAAGGCAAAAATATGTCCATACTCCATACACAAAGATTGAATTTAGATGTTTTTTAAACGAAGTCCAAATATTATCTGTGAACAATTTTACAACATGGTTCCACCTGACATTAAAAAATAACATTTTATCGTTTTAAGGATTATTTGATCAATTGAGTCTTATAAGGCATGGCTGATTTTTTGGACTGAAATTAATTTTCTTATATTAACGTTTTATCAAATGTTTCTATTTTAATGTGTAATGTGTATTTTGTATATATAATATCAATATAATGTGACGAAATTCAGTCGTATGCACATGCACAATGTATCTATTAATAATAACTCAAATGAAATGAAAATGTAACATATCACACACAATATCGTTTCAGTCTGCATCGTTGCATAATAATCATTCATTACACATGGATCATGGTTAGACAGACGATAAAAATACATTTTTGTTCTGTCTTCATAAAATTACTTTACCTATCTAAAATTTAGGTATGAAATTTAATTAACGCATTTATAATATGTCAGTTGTGTGAAACCTAATTCTACGTACATGTAGAATTATTGTTCATTACATTTCTTCATCCTCCAGATTGTGTAATCAGAGTTGATTACACATATCTGATTGGCTTGTTTTTTCCAGCCCAAACCTATTTTCTGGTCTTTTGTATAGTTTTAAGTTTATGTACCGGTAACTTAAAAGTTATCATTGCATATTTCTCTCCATAGACAATACCGGTCCTTGCTACTGACGGGGATGTGCTCATTAATGCAAAGATTTTGTACGAGCTGGATTACCTTGATATGGAGGAAGGTACGTTGCCAAAAATATTAATCCGTTCTATACGCCTTCCAAGTAGGGGATTCATTAATTGGGATATAATACGAGTATAGAAAAACATCGTTCGACCGTTGAGGAGTACCAACATTATGAAGAAATTCAGTGGCGTAGCTCAAAATTACGGGACCCTTATGCAAGTTGGGTTTTTGGCCCCCCCTTTTTTTAGGGTTGAAAACTAAAACGAACCTAGTGGTCTAAGTATAGTAGGACAATCATTATTCCTGGCACCAGATTACTAACGTTTGTCACGTTGTCGTTTAATTAAAACGGAAACATAGTAGAACAGGTAAAACGTTATAACAACCTGGTAATTGGACTGTACAGTGTACATGCACTCTTCGTTGTCACACATAAAATTAAAGATCAATATTTCGTACCATCATTAGAGCTCTTCAACAGGCGAAAACACACCCAGTGTGTTAAAGTGTGTTTGGTTGTTGGTATAGTGTGTTTTCGCCTGTTGAAGAGCTCTGATCAGGGTTCGAAATATTGCGCTTTAATTTTATGTGTGACAAGGCACAGTGTACAGACCAATTACTAGGTTCTTATAACGTTGTCGTTTATTTGTGTAACTTATGAATATAATTTTTGCTATTTTGAATCTGAGAATCTGTGAATACGTTCTTATACAAACATTTATTACAAATCGGTGGTTATCGAGGGGGCCCCTAGGTCGCGGCTCGCGGGGCCCGTAAGCAACGCATATCTTGCACTGAAAGTGCATAGTGCGTTTTTATAGGGAGTTACTCACAGGAGAAGTTACTATAGTTACCTTATGGCCGGTCTTATGACTTCCAACTAAATATTTAAGTATACGCTGACTTGTTTTCACCATGGCAACAACCAATCAGAAGCTTTGAATGTAAGTCAGCTGACACCCGAGATATTTAGTTGGAACTCATAAGACCAGACATTACTTACTCATCTCTGTATAGTGACTGATGAAACAAGAGCCTGCTCTGCTACACTAGTATGAGCTGTTGTCGAATATTATATGTTTCTGCCACCATCTAAATGATATTTACGTTTTATCATGTTTTTGACTTGCTAGGCCCATCTATATTACAATCCAGAAATAATATTGAAAATGTCAAATGTATCTCAAGCTGTATGTATATTAGGGCCAAATGGTAAATATGAGACAATAAAACAATATAAACAAGTACTTATCATAATTCATTATGATGATACGCTGACCAAAAATAGTTGCATGCACATCATTGTTGGACTCACATCACTCTCGTATACCAATGTTCTGTGCATGCATTGCATACTATAGACTTGTATTGTATGTACACGA
This sequence comes from Isoperla grammatica, assembly GCA_945910005.1. Taxonomy (NCBI): domain Eukaryota; kingdom Metazoa; phylum Arthropoda; class Insecta; order Plecoptera; family Perlodidae; genus Isoperla; species Isoperla grammatica. The sequence goes on from OX246737.1 coordinate 64,646,267, forward strand.
ACATATTGTATGTATTGTATTTGTATGGGGGTTGTCGTTGAATTCATGCAGTTTGTTTGACCTTTTTGAGCTTTTATATTATCAATAGTATCGAGGTAGTCTACTCAAACAAGAGTATTGCTATTGTGTCAGTGGACACAACCAAAATGTGCAAATCTACCTCTATTTATTGTTAGGTATTTATCTACATAACCTGCATCCAAATAAATGCACTATTACAACATGAATTTTGATTTTCAGATCATCGTCAATATTTTACAATCGACTCAGAAGTTGGAACTGTAACTGTGAAACCCATCAACCGAGACGTCTTAAAGAATGAAGTGTTCAAGTTTAATGTGACAGCTTACGAGAAGGACGATACAAACTCTCGCATCTCGTCCACTGTGATCATCATAGTTGAAGACCTCAACAACAACTGGCCGACTATCACCCCTACTGGGGTCTTGACTACCACTATCGACGAGGGAGCGCCGGTGCAACTTGACCTCAAGATACAAGTTGACGATCCTGACCTAGTAAGCGCAACACGTGATTCGCAACTTGGGAGTTCGACGAGCTCCGCTGGGCGGGGATCAAGAATACCTTGCGGGATCCGTCTATTTACAAACTCAAACGACAAATTGTCGACCGAGAGCGACAACTTCGTAAATAAAATAACTTATGCCGATCGAGCGTGACAGCTTATTAAATGGAACCCAAGGGGCGGCAATACATGCTTCACTGGCACGCACTGATGTCAGACTACCACGCTGTGCATGACTAACTTTACTAAGTTATCTGTGGATAGATAACTTGTCGTCTGATTTAGTAAATGGGTTCCCCGAATAGTTGGACCATAATATTAGGAATATGTCCAACAGCGAAACTCGTCCAATTTTCCTGCTGCAAACACAATGCGCGCGCAGGTCCTCTATGGGCTGTGGGCCTAGCGCAGGGGTAGGTGAGGAGCCGACAAAGTAGGTAGTACTACTACAACTTGAGAATGTCAAGTATTTGACCGCTACGCCGCGCTAGTGTCGCAGGGAAGCAGCCATGCACAAGCTGTTCAATGGGCCGCTACGGGAGTTTCGCTACTGGATACATTCTTACGTGGTTGAAATTTCTCATAAGGAAATATGCGCGTAACGTTTTGGCCTTTGGGGCAAAGAGTTTGCTGCCCACAAAAAAATGTAACATGCTTTGAATGTTGCATAGCTGTAAATTATAGATTCATCATGTTTACAAAATAGATGGTTACGAGTTCGAAACGTAATCATAGAATTGATGGTTTTTGACTTTAACAATCTATTCTAATTTCTACGTCTTTACTGTTGTAAGGTTAGTTGAGCGATTCATATTAACAGGGAAGGATACCTCTACGTCAAAAACCGCACAAAATTTACATTTTTAAATTATATCACAAGAATGCGCTTCGAAATCGAAAATCTGCTGACTGTAGTTTAGTAAGCCCTACACATTGAATGCTCTAAGTCGTGACTTATATTATAATCAGTATGTTTTTTTATAAATAATTAATTTTATTACTAATTATCGAATTATAATCAAAATACTACTCTAATGGTTATAATATTTTATTCAGTCTGGGCTTACCAAAGCACAGTGCGCTGCTGATTTAGATTTTCGATTCTTGTTACAATCTTGAGATATAGTTTAATAATGAACATTAAGAGCGAAGGATACCTCTACGTCAAAAACCGCAGACAATTTTCATCTTATAATTTTATTATTGATTAATGGGTCTTAACGTCTCATATTTTTGCAAAAATGGCTAATCTAGATGATGAGCGGGTGATAATGAAGATGAGAAAGATGATGATGAAGAATAAAGCCACATCCGAATCAGATCCATTGTACGTCGCGTGGGTCGTCATACGGGAGTCCAGCAAGGGAGGGCAGGGCTAAGTGGGAGGAGAAATATTCAGTGGGAGAGTGGCGGGGGGGGGGGGGGGGGGGGGGAAGGACTGGGTCTCCTTTTGTTGCCTCTTACGACTAGATAGATGGATAATGGTCTTTATTGAAGGTGGGATTAAGGCCAGTTGGGCCTTCTCTTACATCCAACCTACTTTTACTAAGTAGAAATACAAATCAGTCACTCTGAGCCTATTCTACCCCGGGCCGAGATGGGTCTCCTTTCGTCGCCTCTTACGACTAGGAGAGTCACTCTGTACCTATTTTACCCCGGGCCGAGATGGGTCTCCTTTCGTCGCCTCTTACGACTAGGAGAGTCACTCTGGACCTATTCTTCCCCGGGCCCAGACGGACTATTTATAATTGTATATCTCATCAAGATTGAAACACAAAATCGAAAATCTGAGTAGTCATAGCGCTGTGGGTAAGCCCTACAGACTGAATGATACATGTATTTAACATTATAATCAGTATGACCATTGTGATTTTTATTTCTTTAAATTAATTTAGGTGCAAATACACCGGTACAGCAAACAAATTATTACTTGAGACCCCTAAACTTGAAAATTATGAAACTCAACTCATCAAATCAAGTTTACAATGTGAACATGTATTACCAGGTATTGTGGAAAAATGAACACATAAACACGGCTGGTTTTATCTAAACTCTCGAATGAAATTTGACTTCTTTTACGTCCTGGTACGCGCGAATGGCAATTAAGGTAATTTTTTTTTACATTTTATTTGTTCGATTTCTAGTATACGTCACAGTTGCCTGGAATAGTCTTAAGAGCGAAGGATACCTCTACGTCAAAAACCGCACAGAAATTTTTATCTTTTAATTATATCTCAAGATTGAAACACAAAATCAAAAATCTGAGTATTCATGGCGATGTGGTTTGGTAAGCCCTACATACTGAATGTATTTAACATTATAATCAGTATGACCACTGTGATACTTATTTCATTAGTAATTTAAAGAAATAAAAATCACAGTGGCCATACTGATTATAATGTTAAATACATTTATCATTCAGTCTGTATCGCTATGATTACTCAGATTTTCGATTTTGTGTTTCAATCTTGAGATATAATTAAAACATGAAAATTTTGTGCGTTTTTTTATGTAGAGGTATCCTTCGCTCTTAAAACTATTCCAGGAAACTGTGACGAAGACTATAGAAATCGAACAAAAAAATGTAAAAAAAAATACCATAACTGCCATTCGCGCGTACCAGGATGTTAAAAAAGTCAAATTTCATTCGAGAGTTTAGATAAAACCGGCCGTGTTTATGAGTTCATTTTCTCACAATACTTGGTAATACATGTTCAATTGTAAACTTGATAGTTTCATAGTTTTCAAGTTTAGGGGTCTCAAGCTATAATTTGTTTGCTGTACCGGTGTATTTGCACCTAAATTTAGAACGTAAGTACTCTTACAGATTTAATAATAGTAATTTTACACGTACTCGGTTAAAAAGTTTACTTTTCAATGGCGGGTGAAACTTTAAAATCATGTCGCTGGTTCCAGAGAAACTCTCGAATGAAATCTCGCATGCAAATTGTCTAGAAAACGGCTCGTGCGAGGGTCCGTGTCCGGCTGATGACAATAGCGCTCCGGTGTTCGGCATCTTCCATGACAACCCTGAAACTCTGAACTGTAGTAGTTTAATGAGTACCGTGCTTTGTGGATGCTGACGTATAATGAGTGAGAAAATGGCCAGTCAAATGTTAAAATTGGAAAAGGCCACCTGTTGACTGGCTCAATCATAGTAATCTATGACAAGATTGCTGTGGAACACTTAAGTGTTTGTAACTCCAAGAATATTGATTAATATTAATTCAGATAATTAATATTAATAAATATTGATCATATTAATTAATATGATGGGATTAAGTTCCTATCCCCTACTCGACTTCATTGTTGGACACAGGGAGCAGATATAAAAAAAAAAAAAAAAAAAAAAAATCAGAATTTGTGTGTATTATAGTGATGTCTATATAACCCTATAGTCAAAATCGATAACGTTTATCTTCTGGCTTGCGCGCTAACGTGTGTGAACATCGCTCTTTGGAGGTCGACCTTTGCATTTTGTGATAACAATATCACTTTTAGTCTGCGGCCGCACAGACGGAGGGCTACTTGGAGCACCTTGGAGTATAGTGGGTAGAGGGTGGATGCTAAGGTGGACTGTAGCAATGGCGACCGCACTGTAGGCTGGAGCAACCGATGTACCCACCTAGAATCTAGTGTGAGACTGTGAGTCAGGCGTGCTCTATGTCGCTATCTAAACATTGCTTCTCCATGGTTGTGACTTGTGAACCTAGTGCGTAGACGGAATTATCCAACACGAATGATTCATAGCCTGGCTACCCGCTCTACTGGTTGGCTAGGTTAGAGTGTGCAGTGTGGCCGGCGCCATAAGAATGCTCGTGTCGGATGTTTACCTCGAGGGTTACTTGGGGTACTTACCTATCCACTACCATCCAAGTAACTCTACGTCTGTGCGGCCGCAGCCTTACCGATAGAAATTAATGGCGTCGTTGCGCATTTGCTCAACTTTATGGATCGATGTGGATAGTTACGCTATGCTATGCTATGCTATGCTATGCTATGCAATGCTATGCTATGCTATGCTATGCTATCCAGGCGTGACGTTGGGATCCATGGCAAACTCCAGTAGTTGATTCTCTCTTCTGTTTGAGCCCAGGGTCAGAACGGGCAGTTCTCGATCAAGCTTGAGGACTCGTCTGGTCACAACTGGGATGACTGCTTCATGGTGATTCCTTCCAACGGATACCAGAACGCGCCAGTCGTCATCTCCGTGACGAACGCAACCGCTCTTGACTACGAGAACCCGGACATGCGCGTCATCACTCTGCAGGTGATTCGTCATAAATGACGCGTTCAGAAAATATATCCAACTTGAAAACAAAATTACACGGATTTCAAACCCAAACGTTTTATAAATATTCGGTGATGATGTGTAAAACCATAGGCAAAAGTGTGGACCGATACACACATAAACATTACGACTTTATGATTGATCAGTGACACTATGTTTTATTATTTAAGTTTAATTTTATGATAGTAATAATATTTTAGTTTATACTGAACATATAATTTGTTAATGTAATGGAGGAAGCGAGACAATTCACTGTGTATAGTAGCAGAGTACAACTATAAAACTATATATATATATATGTATATACACAAGAACTGCTGATGGATAAAGAGAAGTAGAATAACATTTATTTGACAGGTTGAATTGTCCTCCCTGCAGATCGTGGCCACTGAAAACATGGACTGCTGATGGACAAAGGAAAGTAGAGTATAATTTATTTGACCTGCAGATCGTGGCCACTGAAGACATGGACTGCTGATGGGCAAAGGAAAGTAGAGTAAAATTTATTTGACCTGCAGATCGTGGCCACTGAAGACATGGACTGCTGATCGACAAAGGAAAGTAGAGTAAAATTTATTTGACCTGCAGATCGTGGCCACTGAAGACATGGACTGCTGATGGACAACGGAAATTAGAGTAAAATTTATTTGACCTGCAGATAGTGGCCACTGAAGACATGGACTGCTGATGGACAACGGAAATTAGAGTAACATTTATTTGACCTGCAGATCGTGGCCACTGAAGACATGGACTGCTGATGGACAAAGGAAAGTAGAGTAACATTTATTTGACCTGCAGATCGTGGCCACTGAAGACATGGACTGCTGATGGACAAAGGAAAGTAGAGTTACATTCATTTGACCTGCAGATTGTGGCCACTGAAGACATGGACGGCTGATGGACAAAGGAAAGAAGAGTAACATTTATTTGACCTGCAGATCGTGGCCACTGAAGACATGGACTGCTGATGGACAAAGGAAAGTAGAGTAACATTCATTTGACCTGCAGATCGTGGCCACTGAAGACATGGACTGCTGATGGACAAAGGAAAGTAGAGTAACATTCATTTGACCTGCAGATCGTGGCCACTGAAGACATGGACTGCTGATGGACAAAGGAAAGTAGAGTAACATTCATTTGACCTGCAGATCGTGGCCACTGAAGACATGGACTGCTGATGGACAAAGGAAAGTAGAGTAACATTCATTTGACCTGCAGATCGTGGCCACTGAAGACATGGACTGCTGATGGACAAAGGAAAGTAGAGTAACATGCATTTGACCTGCAGATCGTGGCCACTGAAGACATGGACTGCTGATGGACAAAGGAAAGTAGAGTAACATGCATTTGACCTGCAGATCGTGGCCACTGAAGACATGGACTGCTGATGGACAAAGGAAAGTAGAGTAACATTCATTTGACCTGCAGATCGTGGCCACTGAAGACATGGACTGCTGATGGACAAAGGAAAGTAGAGTAACATTCATTTGACCTGCAGATCGTGGCCACTGAAGACATGGACTGCTGATGGACAAAGGAAAGTAGAGTAACATTCATTTGACCTGCAGATCGTGGCCACTGAAGACATGGACTGCTGATGGGCAAAGGAAAGTAGAGTAACATGCATTTGACCTGCAGATCGTGGCCACTGAAGACATGGAGTGCTGATGGACAAAGGAAAGTAGAGTAACATTCATTTGACCTGCAGATCGTGGCCACTGAAGACATGGAGTGCTGATGGACAAAGGAAAGTAGAGTAACATGCATTTGACCTGCAGATCGTGGCCACTGAAGACATGGACTGCTGATGGACAAAGGAAAGTAGAGTAACATTCATTTGACCTGCAGATCGTTGCCACTGAAGACATGGAGTGCTGATGGACAAAGGAAAGTAGAGTAACATTCATTTGACCTGCAGATCGTGGCCACTGAAGACATGGACTGCTGATGGACAAAGGAAAGTATAGTAACATTCATTTGACCTGCAGATCGTGGCCACTGAAGACATGGAGTGCTGATGGACAAAGGAAAGTAGAGTAACATGCATTTGACCTGCAGATCGTGGCCACTGAAGACATGGACTGCTGATGGACAAAGGAAAGTAGAGTAACATGCATTTGACCTGCAGATCGTGGCCACTGAAGACATGGACTGCTGATGGACAAAGGAAAGAAGAGTAACATTCATTTGACCTGCAGATCGTGGCCACTTAAGATGGACAAAGGAAAGTAGAGTAACATGCATTTGACCTGCAGATCGTGGCCACTGAAGACATGGACTGCTGATGGACAAAGGAAAGTAGAGTAACATTCATTTGACCTGCAGATCGTGGCCACTTAAGATGGACAAAGGAAAGTAGAGTAACATGCATTTGACCTGCAGATCGTGGCCACTGAAGACATGGACTGCTGATGGACAAAGGAAAGTAGAGTTACATGCATTTGACCTGCAGATCGTGGCCACTGAAGACATGGACTGCTGATGGACAAAGGAAAGTAGAGTAACATGCATTTGACCTGCAGATCGTGGCCACTGAAGACATGGACTGCTGATGGACAAAGGAAAGTAGAGTAACATTCATTTGACCTGCAGATCGTGGCCACTGAAGACATGGAGTGCTGATGGACAAAGGAAAGTAGAGTAACATGCATTTGACCTGCAGATCGTGGCCACTGAAGACATGGAGTGCTGATGGACAAAGGAAAGTAGAGTAACATTCATTTGACCTGCAGATCGTGGCAACTGAAGACATGGACTGCTGATGGACAAAGGAAAGTAGAGTAACATGCATTTGACCTGCAGATCGTGGCCACTGAAGACATGGACTGCTGATGGACAAAGGAAAGTAGAGTAACATGCATTTGACCTGCAGATCGTGGCCACTGAAGACATGGACTGCTGATGGACAAAGGAAAGTAGAGTAACATTCATTTGACCTGCAGATCGTGGCCACTGAAGACATGGAGTGCTGATGGACAAAGGAAAGTAGAGTAACATGCATTTGACCTGCAGATCGTGGCCACTGAAGACATGGACTGCTGATGGACAAAGGAAAGTAGAGTAACATGCATTTGACCTGCAGATCGTGGCCACTGAATACATGGACTGCTGATGGACAAAGGAAAGTAGAGTAACATTCATTTGACCTGCAGATCGTGGCCACTGAAGACATGGAGTGCTGATGGACAAAGGAAAGTAGAGTAACATTCATTTGACCTGCAGATCGTGGCCACTGAAGACATGGATCCGACTCACGTTGGCCTTCGCGAAGTTGTCGTTACTCTCAAGGACGTCAACGACGAGTTCCCGTTGTTCGACAAGGCCACGTACGAACAGTTGGTCCCAGAGAACGCCAAGAAGGGTGACCCAGTAATTACGATACAAGCCACCGATCTCGACTCTGAGGATCAGGGCAAAGTCACGTGAGAACACAAACATCGTATTCATATTTGCATTCACTATTTGCTTTCACTATTGTATTTTCTAATGGTACAGGTACAGTAGAAAGCTTTTGAGAGTCGCTAAAATATCATTCAAATGGGTTGGCATTGTGGAGCACCTGTAAATAGCACCTGTAAATAGCTCGATACTGATGGTATGAAATTGTGCAAAAGAACAAAAAGTCAAGTTATATTGACTTGTTTTGTTTCTGGATGTGTAGGACAGTATTATTACTTGTTTTGCTAATCTTTTTCAACTTTGGAAGCGATTTATGTAACATTTTCCCACGGGTGAAAATAAATAACCTTAAAGGGATAGTCAGGTGAAAAACTAAAAAACTACAATTTGTATATATCCACCCTCAAATATGGAAAACATGACTAAAAGATTACATACTTTAAAAGCAGGCGGTTAAAAAATTAAAGAAAACGCCATTTTTTGGCTTGTTGCTACCAAGTTGCACCGAGCAACTTTTCTCATGGTAATAACCATTTAAAAAAATGATGCCTCGAGATAGTGAAGCCACCGCTAAAATAGAGCACTTATCAAAAATCGATCAGGAGTTTGAATGTGCATCGTTTTCTACTGATAACATGCTTCTTAGAAGGAACGTGTACTACTTCAAAATGCCCTGCAATCAATTTTCTTGTGACTGGATGTGTAGAAGAGTTGCAATCTGTTTCGAGCGGCGCTGTCCGCAGTAGCCGAGTGTTGTGGCTGGATTGGTATTACACAATGAGTAAGTACTCTGTCTATTAGGAAGGCGCTAGCGAGCTCAGCAGAACCGATACAGCTGTACTACGCTTTAGAAGAAAAATGCATCAGAGCTGGCGAAGTGTATCTAGTAGAATAGCTAAATGTTCACTATTTTGTTTTCATACATTGAAGCAACATATATCAATTTTATTTTACACATACTGAATTTCATGCACTTATGACTCATTAGCGATTTTTTTAGTTTTTCACTTGACTACCCCTTTAAACCGCGTCTGTTGAATTCTGAAAGAAACATGCGCCATCTCAGTTGACATAAACTCTAACTAAACACATTTATTTCATGTGTTAAACTTCCAAATTGTAAGTAGATTTTTTTTTGAAAATGAGCTTGATGAATTTGGTATATAAGGGTTAACGAAAATAAATGAATTATCCTGCTTATAACGTGCATGCACCTAAACGAACATGTGTTGTGCCTGGGGATTGGGTTTGAAATATCCAAACCCAATGACCTGGGGGCTAAAAGTTCAAGTCCCACGAAAAGTACATTACTATTCTATTGCAATTGAAATGTATAATGTTCACATTTCTTGTATATAGGTCTAAGTACAATTACTCCAGTCTCGACCAATCTCGTTGAATTTCGTTACATTTTACGAACCAAAATATTTTTCTTTTGTAAATTCTTCTCATTTAATACTGATTGGTACCATGTTTCATATTTGGTCGTTTGATCTAATCGAGGCGTTGTTACTGTCGCAGTCACACGCTGACGTCCGGACAGCAGATGCTCTCAATCGATCGTCTATCGGGTGAGATCACAGTGGCTCAAGACTACGCGTTCGACTTCGAGATGCAGTCGCAGGTGGTTGTTCAACTAGTGGCCGAGGACATGGTCGGGCATAAGACGTACGTCCAGCTGACGATCACTGTTGATGACGTCAATGACACCCCTCCCACCTTGGAGATGGTAAGAAACTAATCAACATTGGAATAGATTTCTACAAGTTCATGTGAAAAATACTGAACTAAAAAAATCGTTCCCAAGAAATGTGAATCTATGATGTGTTCGTTTAGAAGCAATTATTCTCATTGTCCCGTTAGAATCATTTTGATGTACATCTAAGTATATACTGATTGAACAGAGAACAATTGCAGTGCAATGTATGATATAACATCATTCATGTTTCTATATACATACACACACACACACACACACGTAAATACTGTCATTTATGAGACGGATGGTTAATTAGGGTAGTATCCGTGTGTCATACTCTTACTTTGCTGGCTCATCCTTGGGCCAACAATATGGGATCAAGATCAAGTGGGCCCAATGATGGACCAGCAGAGTAATTAAAAGTGATCTTTCACGCACAGTTTTACAGGTCAGTTTAGTTTGCACATCCAAAACTGATTAGCGCATTTATATCGGACTAAAACAAATAGATAAGCTATTAATTGTTCAAACATCATGCCAGCTGTTTTGAATGCATGTATATTGTGTTTGTGTTGTGCAAAAACAACAACAAAAACAACAACAACAACAACAACAACAAAAGATACACAGGAATTGGGCGTGTCAGGCGAAGCTGAGCGTGGTTGGCTCGATGTAGAAAACAATACACACGATTGCATCCCAAAAAGCCGTCCATCACATATTATGTAGATGTAGCAATAATATCGGTTACATTAATATTCCTTCTCAATTCAATAAATTATTTTCATTTTCATTTCTTAATGAATTCAAAATCTGTGCACAAATTAATGAAAATAAGCATTTGTTCAAAGCGTACTCAAAAATGTATAATTTCTACTGGTATGTTTATGAATCACATCCATTTCATAAAGGCTGGTCCACACAGATTTTTTAAGCATAAGATTTAAGGTTTTAAGACGTTGTTTTAAAAACAACAATGAAAACAATGTCTTAAAACTAAAACTTTGTGTGAACGCCAGTACGTGTTTCCTATGATCCAACTTGACGACTACGCGTTAAACCTTATGCTTAAAAAATCTGTGTGGACCATCCTTTACACAAGCACGTAAACACTTATGGCATATGTTTCTAGCCAATCAACCCTCCAAACGTCAAAGAAGACTCCCCCGCAGGAACGGTGATCGACGGCGCCGTGATGCGCGCCATTGACCGAGACCTCGACGCAGATCTCGTGTTCTCCATAGACTGGCCTAAGAGCTTCGCTACCAAGCAAGGGGCACGTGTCAGCGATACATCTCTTTATGATAGGTGAGTGAGGCCACTGGCTGCTGGCTTGGGTCTACGCAGATCTCTTGTTCTCCATAGACTGGCCTAAGAGCTTCGCTTCCAAGCAAGGGGCGCGTGTCAGCGACACATCTCTTTATGATAGGTGAGTGGGGCCACTGTCTGCTGGCTTGGGTCTACGCAGATCTCTTGTTCTCCATAGACTGGCCTAAGAGCTTCGCTACCAAGCAAGGGGCACGCGTCAGTGATACATCTCTTTATGATAGGTGAGTGGGGCCACTGTCTACTGGCTTGGGTCTACGCAGATCTCTTGTTCTCCATAGACTGGCCTAAGAGCTTCGCTACCAAGCAAGGGGCGCGATACATCTCTTTATGATAGGTGAGTGGGGCCACTGTCTGCTGGCTTGGGTCTACGCAGATCTCTTGTTCTCCATAGACTGGCCTAAGAGCTTCGCTACCAAGCAAGGGGCACGTGTCAGCAATACATCTCTTTATGATAGGTGAGTGGGGCCACTGTCTGCTGGCTTGGGTCTACGCAGATCTCTTGTCCTCCATAGACTGGCCTAAGAGCTTCGCTACCAAGCAAGGGGCGCGCGTTAGCGACACATCTCTTTATGATAGGTGAGTGAGGCCACTGTCTGCTGGCATGGGTCTACGCAGATCTCTTGTTCTCCATAGACTGGCCTAAGAGCTTCGCTACCAAGCAAGGGGTGCGTGTCAGCGATACATCTCTTTATGATAGGTGAGTGAGGCCACTGTCTGCTGGCTTGGGTCTACGCAGATCTCTTGTTCTCCATAGACTGGCCTAAGAGCTTCGCTACCAAGCAAGGGGCGCGATACATCTCTTTATGATAGGTGAGTGCGGCCACTGTCTGCTGGCTTGGGTCTACGCAGATCTCTTGTTCTCCATAGACTGGCCTAAGAGCTTCGCTACCAAGCAAGGGGCGCACGTCAGCGATACATCTCTTTATGATAGGTGAGTGCGGCCACTGTCTGCTGGCTTGGGTCTACGCAGATCTCTTGTTCTCCATAGACTGGCCTAAGAGCTTCGCTACCACGCAAGGGACGCGATACATCTCTTTATGATAGGTGAGTGGGGCCACTGTCTGCTGGCTTGGGTCTACGCAGATCTCTTGTTCTCCATAGACTGGCCTAAGAGCTTCGCTACCAAGCAAGGGGCACGTGTCAGCGATACATCTCTTTATGATAGGTGAGTGGGGCCACTGTCTGCTGGCTTGGGTCTACGCAGATCTCTTGTTCTCCATAGACTGGCCTAAGAGCTTCGCTACCAAGCAAGGGGCACGTGTCAGCGACACATCTCTTTATGATAGGTGAGTGAGGCCACTGTCTGCTGGCTTGGGTCTACGCAGATCTCTTGTTCTCCATAGACTGGCCTAAGAGCTTCGCTACCAAGCAAGGGGCACGTGTCAGCGATACATCTCTTTATGATAGGTGAGTGGGGCCACTGTCTGCTGGCTTGGGTCTACGCAGATCTCTTGTTCTCCATAGGCTGGCCAAAGAGCTTCGCTAACAAGCAAGGGGCACGTGTCAGCGATACATCTCTTTATGATAGGTGAGTGGGGCCACTGTCTGCTGGCTTGGGTCTACGCAGATCTCTTGTTCTCCATAGACTGGCCTAAGAGCTTCGCTACCAAGCAAGGGGCGCGCCTCAGCGACACATCTCTTTATGATAGGTGAGTGGGGCCACTGTCTGCTGGCTTGGGTCTACGCAGATCTCTTGTTCTCCATAGGCTGGCCTAAGAGCTTCGCTACCAAGCAAGGGGCGCGCCTCAGCGACACATCTCTTTATGATAGGTGAGTGGGGCCACTGTCTGCTGGCTTGGGTCTACGCAGATCTCTTGTTCTCCATAGACTGGCCTAAGAGCTTCGCTACCAAGCAAGGGGCACGTGTCAGCGATACATCTCTTTATGATAGGTGAGTGGGGCCACTGTCTGCTGGCTTGGGTCTACGCAGATCTCTTGTTCTCCATAGACTGGCCTAAGAGCTTCGCTACCACGCAAGGGGCGCGATACATCTCTTTATGATAGGTGAGTGGGGCCACTGTCTGCTGGCTTGGGTCTACGCAGATCTCTTGTTCTCCATAGACTGGCCTAAGAGCTTCGCTACCAAGCAAGGGGCACGCGTCAGCAATACATCTCTTTATGATAGGTGAGTGGGGCCACTGTCTGCTGGCTTGGGTCTACGCAGATCTCTTGTTCTCCATAGACTGGCCTAAGAGCTTCGCTACCAAGCAAGGGGCACGTGTCAGCGATACATCTCTTTATGATAGGTGAGTGGGGCCACTGTCTGCTGGCTTGGGTCTACGCAGATCTCTTGTTCTCCATAGACTGGCCTAAGAGCTTCGCTACCAAGCAAGGGGCACGCGTCAGCAATACATCTCATTATGATAGGTGAGTGGGGCCACTGTCTGCTGGCTTGGGTCTACGCAGATCTCTTGTTCTCCATAGACTGGCCTAAGAGCTTCGCTACCAAGCAAGGGGCGCGATATTTCTCTTTATGATAGGTGAGTGAGGCTACTGTCTGCTGGCTTGGGTCTACGCAGATCTCTTGTTCTCCATAGACTGGCCTAAGAGCTTCGCTACCAAGCAAGGGGCGCGATATATCTCTTTATGATAGGTGAGTGGGGCCACTGTCTGCTGGCTTGGGTCTACGCAGATCTCTTGTTCTCCATAGACTGGCCTAAGAGCTTCGCTACCAAGCAAGGGGCGCGCCTTAGCGATACATCTCTTTATGATAGGTGAGTGGGGCCACTGTCTGCTGGCTTGGGTCTACGCAGATCTCTTGTTCTCCATAGACTGGCCTAAGAGCTTCGCTACCAAGCCAGGGGCACGTGTCAGTGATACATCTCTTTATGATAGGTGAGTGGGGCCACTGTCTGCTGGCTTGGGTCTACGCAGATCTCTTGTTCTCCATAGACTGGCCTAAAAGCTTGGCTACCAAGCAAGGGGCGCGATACATCTCTTTATGATAGGTGAGTGGGGCCACTGTCTGCTGGCTTGGGTCTACGCAGATCTCTTGTTCTCCATAGACTGGCCTAAGAGCTTCGCTACCAAGCAAGGGGCGCGATACATCTCTTTATGATAGGTGTGTGGGGCCACTGTCTGCTGGCTTGGGTCTACGCAGATCTCTTGTTCTCCATAGACTGGCCTAAGAGCTTCGCTACCAAGCAAGGGGCGCGATACATCTCTTTATGATAGGTGAGTGGGGCCCCTGTCTGCTGGCTTGGGTCTACGCAGATCTCTTGTTCTCCATAGACTGGCCTAAGAGCTTCGCTACCAAGCAAGGGGCGTGATACATCTCTTCATGATAGGTGAGTGGGGCCCCTGTCTGCTGGCTTGGGTCTACGCAGATCTCTTGTTCTCCATAGACTGGCCTAAGAGCTTCGCTACCAAGCAAGGGGCGCGTGTCAGCGACACATCTCTTTATGATAGGTGAGTGGGGTCACTGTCTGCTGGCTTGGGTCTACGCAGATCTCTTGTTCTCCATAGACTGGCCTAAGAGCTTCGTTACCAAGCAAGGGGCGCGTGTCAGCGACACATCTCTTTATGATAGGTGAGTGGGGCCACTGCCTGCTGGCTTGGGTCTACGCAGATCTCTTGTTCTCCATAGACTGGCCTAAGAGCTTCGCTACCAAGCAAGGGGCGCGTGTCAGCGACACATCTCTTTATGATAGGTGAGTGAGGCCACTGTCTGCTGGCTTGGGTCTACGCAGATCTCTTGTTCTCCATAGACTGGCCTAAGAGCTTCGCTACCAAGCTAGGGGCGCGTGTCAGCGACACATCTCTTTATGATAGGTGAGTGAGGCCACTGTCTGCTGGCTTGGGTCAACGCAGATATCTCTTGTTCTCCATAGACTGGCCTAAGGGCTTCGCTACCAAGCAAGGGGCGCGATACATCTCTTTATGATAGGTGAGTGGGGTCACTGTCTGCTGGCTTGGGTCTACGCAGATCTCTTGTTCTCCATAGACTGGCCTAAGAGCTTCGCTACCAAGCAAGGGGCGCGATACATCTCTTTATGATAGGTGAGTGGGGCCACTGTCTGCTGGCTTGGGTCTACGCAGATCTCTTATTCTCCATAGACTGGCCTAAGAGCTTCGCTACCAAGCAAGGGGCGCGATACATCTCTTTATGATAGGTGAGTGGGGCCACTGTCTGCTGGCTTGGGTCTACGCAGATCTCTTGTTCTCCATAGACTGGCCTAAGAGCTTCGCTACCAAGCAAGGGGCACGTGTCAGCGATACATCTCTTTATGATAGGTGAGTTGGGCCACTGTCTGCTGGCTTGGGTCTACGCAGATCTCTTGTTCTCTATAGACTGGCCTAAGAGCTTCGCTACCAAGCAAGGGGCACGTGTCAGCGATACATCTCTTTATGATAGGTGAGTGAGGCCACTGTCTGCTGGCTTGGGTCTACGCAGATCTCTTGTTCTCCATAGACTGGCCTAAGAGCTTCGCTACCAAGCAAGGGGCACGTGTCAGTCATTAATCTCTTTATGATAGGTGAGTGGGGCAACTGTCTGCTGGCTTGGGTCTACGCAGATCTCTTGTTCTCCATAGACTGGCCTAAGAGCTTCGCTACCAAGCAAGGGGCGCGTGTCAGCGACACATCTCTTTATGAGAGGTGAGTGGGGTCACTGTCTGCTGGCTTGGGTCTACGCAGATCTCTTGTTCTCCATAGACTGGCCTAAGAGCTTCGCTACCAAGCAAGGGGCGCGCCTCAGCGATACATCTCTTTATGATAGGTGAGTGGGGCCACTGTCTGCTGGCTTGGGTCTACGCAGATCTCGTGTTCTCCATAGACTGGCCTAAGAGCTTCGCTACCAAGCAAGGGGCACGCGTCAGCGATACATCTCTTTATGATAGGTGAGTGAGGCCACTGTCTGCTGGCTTGGGTCTACGCAGATCTCTTGTTCTCCATAGACTGGCCTAAGAGCTTCGCTACCAAGCAAGGGGCACGTGTCAGCGACACATCTCTTTATGATGGGTGAGTGGGGCCACTGTCTGCTGGCTTGGGTCTACGCAGATCTCTTGTTCTCCATAGACTGGCCTAAGAGCTTCGCTACCAAGCAAGGGGCGCGATACATCTCTTTATGATAGGTGAGTGGGGCCACTGTCTGCTGGCTTGGGTCTACGCAGATCTCTTGTTCTCCATAGACTGGCCTAAGAGCTTCGCTACCAAGCAAGGGGCGCGTGTCAGCGACACATCTCTTTATGATAGGTGAGTGTGGCCACTGTCTTCTGGCTTGGGTCTACGCAGATCTCTTGTTCTCCATAGACTGGCCTAAGAGCTTCGCTACCAAGCAAGGGGCACGTGTCAGCGATACATCTCTTTATGATAGGTGAGTGGGGCCACTGTCTGCTGGCTTGGGTCTACGCAGATCTCTTGTTCTCCATAGGCTGGCCTAAGAGCTTCGCTAACAAGCAAGGGGCACGTGTCAGCGATACATCTCTTTATGATAGGTGAGTGGGGCCACTGTCTGCTGGCTTGGGTCTACGCAGATCTCTTGTTCTCCATAGACTGGCCTAAGAGCTTCGCTACCAAGCAAGGGGCGCGCCTCAGCGACACATCTCTTTATGATAGGTGAGTGGGGCCACTGTCTGCTGGCTTGGGTCTACGCAGATCTCTTGTTCTCCATAGGCTGGCCTAAGAGCTTCGCTACCAAGCAAGGGGCACGTGTCAGCGATACATCTCTTTATGATAGGTGAGTGGGGCCACTGTCTGCTGGCTTGGGTCTACGCAGATCTCTTGTTCTCCATAAACTGGCCTGAGAGCTTCGCTACCAAGCAAGGGGCACGTGTCAGCGATACATCTCTTTATGATAGGTGAGTGGGGCCACTGTCTGCTGGCTTGGGTCTACGCAGATCTCTTGTTCTCCATAGACTGGCCTAAGAGCTTCGCTACCACGCAAGGGGCGCGATACATCTCTTTATGATAGGTGAGTGGGGCCACTGTCTGCTGGCTTGGGTCTACGCAGATCTCTTGTTCTCCATAGACTGGCCTAAGAGCTTCGCTACCAAGCAAGGGGCACGCGTCAGCAATACATCTCTTTATGATAGGTGAGTGGGGCCACTGTCTGCTGGCTTGGGTCTACGCAGATCTCTTGTTCTCCATAGACTGGCCTAAGAGCTTCGCTACCAAGCAAGGGGCACGTGTCAGCGATACATCTCTTTATGATAGGTGAGTGGGGCCACTGTCTGCTGGCTTGGGTCTACGCAGATCTCTTGTTCTCCATAGACTGGCCTAAGAGCTTCGCTACCAAGCAAGGGGCACGCGTCAGCAATACATCTCATTATGATATTATTATTATTATTATTATTATTATTATTATTTATTTATCCCAGCACAGTTTATACAACCAGAAATACACAGGATATAATAAAAAACATACAAACATCATCACAAAATAAATAGACACATAGAACAATAAATAACAAAGAAACAACACATTACAATAAACGACACTTTTTCTTAAAAGTAAAAGTTGAGTCATTAAAAACATCTATACCTAAGTCAACTCGTTGGGACAGTAGGTTATTAAAATTTGTTTGTACTCGTGGTAGATACGAGTGTTTATAAATGTCAACTCTGGCCTTTGGCGGATAAAACAAACAGGTACTTCTTGTCCTACGAATAGGTACATTAAAATGAATTAATCTTAAAACCTCAGAACAATCTATACCACTGTTTAAAAGTTTGTGTAAAAACATAAAATCAGCAGCCTGTCTTCTACCAGACAGCGTTTGCAAGTGCAGGTCTTCACATATTTTTACATAGTCCTTCCTGTGGTACACAAATGTGGGGTCGTCCAGGCGTGACAACCACTTAACAAAACGCTGCTGGAGTCGCTCTAGAATATCCACCCTTGTCTTGTGATGTGGAGACCAAATAATACTGGCGTACTCCACCTGAGGCCGCACAAGACTCAGGTAAACACGTCGTATAGTTTCTTTAGAAAAGACAGAGTGCAGATTACGTTTAAAAAATCCAAGCAATCTATAAGCTTTTGACAGGATTGCAGTTATGTGGTCATTAAAAGAAAAATCTGAGGTTAACAAAACACCAAGATCATTTACACTAAAAACTCTATTTAGTGTATCATCGCCAAAGGAATAATTAAAATGTATTGGATTTCTCCTCGTTGTAAAAGATATAACAAAACATTTTTTGAGGTTAAGATGTAAATTCCAAGTAGCACACCAACGACATAAAGCTAAAAAAGATTCCTGAAGTTGTAAACAGTCTTGAAGGGATCTAACTAGAGCAAACAATTTGACGTCATCAGCGTACATAAGACATTGAGACAGTACAGTTTTTGGTATATCGTAAACAAATATGTTGAACAACAACGGCCCTAAAATAGAGCCCTGGGGAACCCCGGACGTTACCTCCTCGGGAAGAGAACTAACCCCATTAATCACAACAGACTGCTTACGGCCAGTTAGATAGCTTGATAATAAATCAATTAAAGAGCCAGATATGCCAAAATGTTTAAGCTTGTAAATGAGAAGAGCATGATCCACAGAATCAAAAGCTTTAGAAAAGTCGGTGTAAATAGCATCCACCTGCACACCCCTATCAATACTTTCTGATATTGTGTTACAATATCCAACAAGATTTGTAACAGTAGATCTACTAGGCATAAACCCGTGCTGGGAGTCAGGAATAAAAGCCTTAACATGAGAAAATATTAAATTATGCAGAAATTTCTCAAACATTTTAGAAAAAATGGGTAGTAGAGATATCGGCCTGTAGTTACAGGCGTCGTTTTTGTCGCCACTTTTAAACACAGGTGTTACATTAGCACATTTCCACCTATCTGGGTACGTTCCTGACGACAATATACGATTAAAAAGAATAGTTAGGGGAACGGATAATTCAGTGGCACAGAACTTGATCACAGATACTGGTACGCCATCACTACCCGGAGATTTACCGGTCTTGAGGTTGCCAATAATTGTTTCAACTTGCTCCCTCGAAATGGTTGCACTATCTAAGCAGTTAAATGAACCCTCTTCAAGTGGCGGGGGAGGATTTGGCAATTCATTACTTGGCTGGAACACTGATTTAAAATGCTGCGAAAAGAGATTGCAGGCCTCAAGTACGTTTTTCGATGTAGTTCCATTATAGTGCACATTTAAAGGCACTCTACTCTGCCTACACTTATTACGGATAAAGTTCCACAGGCACTTTGGATCAGAATTTGATAGAAATTGCCGCTCGAAGTTACCCAAGTACTCACTATATTTCAATTTCTGAACTTTTTTAAATTCACTTCTTTTAACACTAAATTCGACGTAATCACATAGAAGATTACTTCTCTTCCATTTCTTGTGGGCGCGATTTTTAGACAACAACAAGTCAATTACATCTCTGTCATACCATACAGGATACTTGTTCGGGTTCACTTTAACCTGCGGTACTACTTCACTGATAACTTTCATAAACAAGTCATAAAATACGTCACAGCACGCATTCACGTGCTCCGTGGTAACCATAAGTCCCCAATTACACTGTTGCAGCGCAGCTTTGATCTTGACAAGGTCAGCCCTATTCCAATTGAATATGGTCCTGGGTGGAATTTTGGCAAATCCACTGAATGCCGGAAGTGATAAAGAGCACAAGAGGGGCGTATGATCGGTTGCCACGGGTGACTGACCTATAGACACGTCCACAAGCAAATCATCACTGTTTACAAAAATAAGGTCGAGCGCATGGTTGTTACATGTTGTAAACGGATTGAACTGACGAAGGTTAAACTCCGTAACCATCTCCAAAAACATGAGATTAGTCTGACTCATTGTAGCCAGAATAGGGTTGAGACCTCGCACAGGAGAGCCGAGGCCACGCGACCACGTAATCGCCGGGAGATTGAAGTCACCACACAACACTATCTTGTCATTGTGACGTAGAGCCGACTGAACACGTGACAGAGATGTATGCAGCTCATCCAACAGTTGAACCGTTGGGGAGGGGGGTAGGTAAACACACCCAACGTAA
Source organism: Isoperla grammatica (assembly GCA_945910005.1). NCBI lineage: Eukaryota > Metazoa > Arthropoda > Insecta > Plecoptera > Perlodidae > Isoperla > Isoperla grammatica. Next base: position 64,666,484 of record OX246737.1, read on the forward strand.
ACACGCGTGCTCTGGTTCACTGTGACCTCCAACCAAATGATCTCACACTCAGTTTCAAAACATCCACTACGTCTCGACTGCAACTCCCCTGATACAGCAATCATGACCCCTCCTCCTTTTTTAGTACGCAAGTGAGGGATGCTCCCACGATCCCGCCTATGTACCACATATTGCTCATTTAAGACTTCACCGTCAAATAGTTTGTCAGAAAACCACGTTTCCGTAACACAGATTATATCGTAAGTTTTATTGTCTGCGAAGTGCATGTTAAAGTCACTCAACTTACTGCTGCCTGATATCCCTCGTGAGTTCATATAGCACAGCGTAAAAGACTGCGAAGGTCCGGGATTTAATTGAACGTCTCCACACATTGCAATAAGCAATAAAATTAATGATGTGTTAAGTCCCACAGGAAGATTAAGGCTTCGACTTGAAGTTGATTGATGTTTTAGTTTATGGTGGCACTGATATCCACCCAGTACATTAGATACGCACATTGTGTAACTAGAAATCACACATTTGCACGGACCGAAAAAGCTTTTCAGCCCAAACACACTTCGCACAAAGAAAACACATGGTTTCTGATCACTGCTTGCTTGAACACACGCAGAAACTGCAGTTTTAATAGGTGAGTGGGGCCACTGTCTGCTGGCTTGGGTCTACGCAGATCTCTTGTTCTCCATAGACTGGCCTAAGAGCTTCGCTACCAAGCAAGGGGCGCGATATTTCTCTTTATGATAGGTGAGTGAGGCTACTGTCTGCTGGCTTGGGTCTACGCAGATCTCTTGTTCTCCATAGACTGGCCTAAGAGCTTCGCTACCAAGCAAGGGGCGCGATATATCTCTTTATGATAGGTGAGTGGGGCCACTGTCTGCTGGCTTGGGTCGACGCAGATCTCTTGTTCTCCATAGACTGGCCTAAGAGCTTCGCTACCAAGCAAGGGGCGCGCCTTAGCGATACATCTCTTTATGATAGGTGAGTGGGGCCACTGTCTGCTGGCTTGGGTCTACGCAGATCTCTTGTTCTCCATAGACTGGCCTAAGAGCTTCGCTACCAAGCCAGGGGCACGTGTCAGTGATACATCTCTTTATGATAGGTGAGTGGGGCCACTGTCTGCTGGCTTGGGTCTACGCAGATCTCTTGTTCTCCATAGACTGGCCTAAAAGCTTGGCTACCAAGCAAGGGGCGCGATACATCTCTTTATGATAGGTGAGTGGGGCCACTGTCTGCTGGCTTGGGTCTACGCAGATCTCTTGTTCTCCATAGACTGGCCTAAGAGCTTCGCTACCAAGCAAGGGGCGCGATACATCTCTTTATGATAGGTGTGTGGGGCCACTGTCTGCTGGCTTGGGTCTACGCAGATCTCTTGTTCTCCATAGACTGGCCTAAGAGCTTCGCTACCAAGCAAGGGGCGCGATACATCTCTTTATGATAGGTGAGTGGGGCCCCTGTCTGCTGGCTTGGGTCTACGCAGATCTCTTGTTCTCCATAGACTGGCCTAAGAGCTTCGCTACCAAGCAAGGGGCGTGATACATCTCTTCATGATAGGTGAGTGGGGCCCCTGTCTGCTGGCTTGGGTCTACGCAGATCTCTTGTTCTCCATAGACTGGCCTAAGAGCTTCGCTACCAAGCAAGGGGCGCGTGTCAGCGACACATCTCTTTATGATAGGTGAGTGGGGTCACTGTCTGCTGGCTTGGGTCTACGCAGATCTCTTGTTCTCCATAGACTGGCCTAAGAGCTTCGTTACCAAGCAAGGGGCGCGTGTCAGCGACACATCTCTTTATGATAGGTGAGTGGGGCCACTGCCTGCTGGCTTGGGTCTACGCAGATCTCTTGTTCTCCATAGACTGGCCTAAGAGCTTCGCTACCAAGCAAGGGGCGCGTGTCAGCGACACATCTCTTTATGATAGGTGAGTGAGGCCACTGTCTGCTGGCTTGGGTCTACGCAGATCTCTTGTTCTCCATAGACTGGCCTAAGAGCTTCGCTACCAAGCTAGGGGCGCGTGTCAGCGACACATCTCTTTATGATAGGTGAGTGAGGCCACTGTCTGCTGGCTTGGGTCAACGCAGATCTCTTGTTCTCCATAGACTGGCCTAAGGGCTTCGCTACCAAGCAAGGGGCGCGATACATCTCTTTATGATAGGTGAGTGGGGTCACTGTCTGCTGGCTTGGGTCTACGCAGATCTCTTGTTCTCCATAGACTGGCCTAAGAGCTTCGCTACCAAGCAAGGGGCGCGATACATCTCTTTATGATAGGTGAGTGGGGCCACTGTCTGCTGGCTTGGGTCTACGCAGATCTCTTATTCTCCATAGACTGGCCTAAGAGCTTCGCTACCAAGCAAGGGGCGCGATACATCTCTTTATGATAGGTGAGTGGGGCCACTGTCTGCTAGCTTGGGTCTACGCAGATCTCTTGTTCTCCATAGACTGGCCTAAGAGCTTCGCTACCAAGCAAGGGGCACGTGTCAGCGATACATCTCTTTATGATAGGTGAGTTGGGCCACTGTCTGCTGGCTTGGGTCTACGCAGATCTCTTGTTCTCTATAGACTGGCCTAAGAGCTTCGCTACCAAGCAAGGGGCACGTGTCAGCGATACATCTCTTTATGATAGGTGAGTGAGGCCACTGTCTGCTGGCTTGGGTCTACGCAGATCTCTTGTTCTCCATAGACTGGCCTAAGAGCTTCGCTACCAAGCAAGGGGCACGTGTCAGCCATTAATCTCTTTATGATAGGTGAGTGGGGCAACTGTCTGCTGGCTTGGGTCTACGCAGATCTCTTGTTCTCCATAGACTGGCCTAAGAGCTTCGCTACCAAGCAAGGGGCGCGTGTCAGCGACACATCTCTTTATGAGATGTGAGTGGGGTCACTGTCTGCTGGCTTGGGTCTACGCAGATCTCTTGTTCTCCATAGACTGGCCTAAGAGCTTCGCTACCAAGCAAGGGGCGCGCCTCAGCGATACATCTCTTTATGATAGGTGAGTGGGGCCACTGTCTGCTGGCTTGGGTCTACGCAGATCTCGTGTTCTCCATAGACTGGCCTAAGAGCTTCGCTACCAAGCAAGGGGCACGCGTCAGCGATACATCTCTTTATGATAGGTGAGTGAGGCCACTGTCTGCTGGCTTGGGTCTACGCAGATCTCTTGTTCTCCATAGACTGGCCTAAGAGCTTCGCTACCAAGCAAGGGGCACGTGTCAGCGACACATCTCTTTATGATGGGTGAGTGGGGCCACTGTCTGCTGGCTTGGGTCTACGCAGATCTCTTGTTCTCCATAGACTGGCCTAAGAGCTTCGCTACCAAGCAAGGGGCGCGATACATCTCTTTATGATAGGTGAGTGGGGCCACTGTCTGCTGGCTTGGGTCTACGCAGATCTCTTGTTCTCCATAGACTGGCCTAAGAGCTTCGCTACCAAGCAAGGGGCGCGTGTCAGCGACACATCTCTTTATGATAGGTGAGTGTGGCCACTGTCTTCTGGCTTGGGTCTACGCAGATCTCTTGTTCTCCATAGACTGGCCTAAGAGCTTCGCTACCAAGCAAGGGGCACGCGTCAGCGATACATCTCTTTATGATAGGTGAGTGGGGCCACTGTCTGCTGGCTTGGGTCTACGCAGATCTCGTGTTCTCCATAGACTGGCCTAAGAGCTTCGCTACCAAGCAAGGGGCGCGATACATCTCTCTTTATGATAGGTGAGTGGGGCCACTGTCTGCTGGCTTTGGTCTACACAGATCTCTTGTTCTCCATAGACTGGCCTAAGAGCTTCGCTACCAAGCAAGGGCGCGTGTCAGCGACACATCTCTTTATGATAGGTGAGTGGGGCCACTGTCTGCTGGCTTTGGTCTACGCAGATCTCTTGTTCTCCATAGACTGGCCTAAGAGCTTCGCTACCAAGCAAGGGGCGCGATACATCTCTTTATGATAGGTGAGTGGGGCCACTGTCTGCTGGCTTGGGTCTACGCAGATCTCTTGTTCTCCATAGACTGGCCTAAGAGCTTCGCTAACAAGCAAGGGGCACGCGTCAGCGATACATCTCTTTATGATAGGTGTGTGAGGCCACTGTCTGCTGGCTTGGGTATACGCAGATCTCTTGTTCTCCATAGACTGGCCTAAGAGCTTCGCTTCCAAGCAAGGGGCGCGATACATCTCTTAATGATAGGTGAGTGGGGCCACTGTCTGCTGGCTTGGGTCTACGCAGATCTCGTGTTCTCCATAGACTGGCCTAAGAGCTTCGCTACCAAGCAAGGGGCGCGATACATCTCTTTATGATAGGTGAGTGGGGCCACTGTCTGCTGGCTTGGGTCTACGCAGATCTCGTGTTCTCCATAGACTGGCCTAAGAGTTTCGCTACCAAGCAAGGGGCGCGATACATCTCTTTATGATAGGTGAGTGGGGCCACTGTCTGCTGGCTTGGGTCTACGCAGATCTCTTGTTCTCCATAGACTGGCCTAAGAGCTTCGCTACCAAGCAAGGGGCGCGATACATCTCTTTATGATAGGTGAGTGAGGCCACTGTCTGCTGGCTTGGGTCTACGCAGATCTCTTGTTCTCCATAGACTGGCCTAAGAGCTTCGCTACCAAGCAAGGGGCGCGATACATCTCTTTATGATAGGTGAGTGGGGCCACTGTCTGCTGGCTTGGGTCTACGCAGATCTCGTGTTCTTCATAGACTGGCCTAAGAGCTTTGCTACCAAGCAAGGGGCGCGATACATCTCTTTATGATAGGTGAGTGGGGCCACTGTCTGCTGGCTTGGGTCTACGCAGATCTCTTGTTCTCCATAGACTGGCCTAAGAGCTTCGCTGCCAAGCAAGGGGCGCGATACATCTCTTTATGATAGGTGAGTGGGGTCACTGTCTGCTGGCTTGGGTCTACGCAGATCTCTTGTTCTCCATAGACTGGCCTAAGAGCTTCGCTAACAAGCAAGGGGCGCGTGTCAGTGACACATCTCTTTATGATAGGTGAGTGGGGCCACTGTCTGCTGGCTTGGGTCTACGCAGATCTCTTGTTCTCCATAGACTGGCCTAAGAGCTTCGCTACCAAGCAAGGGGCACGCGTCAGCGATACATCTCTTTATGATAGGTGAGTGTGGCCACTGTCTGCTGGCTTGGGTCTACGCAGATCTCGTGTTCTCCATAGACTGGCCTAAGAGCTTCGCTACCAAGCAAGGGGCGCTCGTCAGCGATACATCTCTTTATGATAGGTGAGTGGGGCCACTGTCTGCTGGCTTGGGTCTACGCAGATCTCGTGTTCTCCATAGACTGGCCTAAGAGCTTCGCTACCAAGCAAGGGGCGCGTGTCAGCGACACATCTCTTTATGATAGGTGAGTGGGGCCACTGTCTGCTGGCTTGGGTCTACGCAGATCTCTTGTTCTCCATAGACTGGCCTAAGAGCTTCGCTACCAAGCAAGGGGCGCGATACATCTCTTTATGATAGGTGAGTGGGGCCACTGTCTGCTGGCTTGGGTCTACGCAGATTTCGTGTTCTCCATAGACTGGCCTAAGAGCTTCGCTACCAAGCAAGGGGCGCGATACATCTCTTTATGATAGGTGAGTGGGGCCACTGTCTGCTGGCTTGGGTCTACGCAGATCTCTTGTTCTCCATAGACTGGCCTAAGAGCTTCGCTACCAAGCAAGGGGCGCGTGTCAGCGACACATCTCTTTATGATAGGTGAGTGGGGCCACTGTCTGCTGGCTTGGGTCTACGCAGATCTCTTGTTCTCCATAGACTGGCCTAAGAGCTTCGCTATCAAGCAAGGGGCGCGCCTCAGCGATACATCTCTTTATGATAGGTGAGTGGGGCCACTGTCTGCTGGCTTGGGTCTACGCAGATCTCTTGTTCTCCATAGACTGGCCTAAGAGCTTCGCTACCAAGCAAGGGGCGCGTGTCAGCGACACATCTCTTTATGATAGGTGAGTGCGGTCACTGTCTGCTGGCTTTGGTCTACGCAGATCTCTTGTTCTCCATAGACTGGCCTAAGAGGTTCGCTATCAAGCAAGGGGCGCACCTCAGCGATACATCTCTTTATGATAGGTGAGTGGGGCCACTGTCTGCTGGCTTGGGTCTACGCAGATCTCTTGTTCTCCATAGACTGGCCTAAGAGCTTCGCTACCAAGCAAGGGGCGCGTGTCAGCGACACATCTCTTTATGATAGGTGAGTGCGGTCACTGTCTGCTGGCTTGGGTCTACGCAGATCTCTTGTTCTCCATAGACTGGCCTAAGAGCTTTGCTACCAAGCAAGGGGCGCGATACATCTCTTTATGATAGGTGAGTGGGGCCACTGTCTGCTGGCTTGGGTCTACGCAGATCTCTTGTTCTCCATAGACTGGCCTAAGAGCTTCGCTACCAAGCAAGGGGCGCGATACATCTCTTTATGATAGGTGAGTGAAGCCACTGTCTGCTGGCTTGGGTCTACGCAGATCTCTTGTTCTCCATAGACTGGCCTAAGAGCTTCGCTACCAAGCAAGGGGCGCGATACATCTCTTTATGATAGGTGAGTGGGGCCACTGTCTGCTGGCTTGGGTCTACGCAGATCTCTTGTTCTCCATAGACTGGCCTAAAAGCTTGGCTACCAAGCAAGGGGCGCGATACATCTCTTTATGATAGGTGAGTGGGGCCACTGTCTGCTGGCTTGGGTCTACGCAGATCTCTTGTTCTCCATAGACTGGCCTAAGAGCTTCGCTACCAAGCAAGGGGCGCGATACATCTCTTTATGATAGGTGTGTGGGGCCACTGTCTGCTGGCTTGGGTCTACGCAGATCTCTTGTTCTCCATAGACTGGCCTAAGAGCTTCGCTACCAAGCAAGGGGCGCGATACATCTCTTTATGATAGGTGAGTGGGGCCCCTGTCTGCTGGCTTGGGTCTACGCAGATCTCTTGTTCTCCATAGACTGGCCTAAGAGCTTCGCTACCAAGCAAGGGGCGTGATACATCTCTTCATGATAGGTGAGTGGGGCCCCTGTCTGCTGGCTTGGGTCTACGCAGATCTCTTGTTCTCCATAGACTGGCCTAAGAGCTTCGCTACCAAGCAAGGGGCGCGTGTCAGCGACACATCTCTTTATGATAGGTGAGTGGGGTCACTGTCTGCTGGCTTGGGTCTACGCAGATCTCTTGTTCTCCATAGACTGGCCTAAGAGCTTCGTTACCAAGCAAGGGGCGCGTGTCAGCGACACATCTCTTTATGATAGGTGAGTGGGGCCACTGCCTGCTGGCTTGGGTCTACGCAGATCTCTTGTTCTCCATAGACTGGCCTAAGAGCTTCGCTACCAAGCAAGGGGCGCGTGTCAGCGACACATCTCTTTATGATAGGTGAGTGAGGCCACTGTCTGCTGGCTTGGGTCTACGCAGATCTCTTGTTCTCCATAGACTGGCCTAAGAGCTTCGCTACCAAGCTAGGGGCGCGTGTCAGCGACACATCTCTTTATGATAGGTGAGTGAGGCCACTGTCTGCTGGCTTGGGTCAACGCAGATCTCTTGTTCTCCATAGACTGGCCTAAGGGCTTCGCTACCAAGCAAGGGGCGCGATACATCTCTTTATGATAGGTGAGTGGGGTCACTGTCTGCTGGCTTGGGTCTACGCAGATCTCTTGTTCTCCATAGACTGGCCTAAGAGCTTCGCTACCAAGCAAGGGGCGCGATACATCTCTTTATGATAGGTGAGTGGGGCCACTGTCTGCTGGCTTGGGTCTACGCAGATCTCTTATTCTCCATAGACTGGCCTAAGAGCTTCGCTACCAAGCAAGGGGCGCGATACATCTCTTTATGATAGGTGAGTGGGGCCACTGTCTGCTGGCTTGGGTCTACGCAGATCTCTTGTTCTCCATAGACTGGCCTAAGAGCTTCGCTACCAAGCAAGGGGCACGTGTCAGCGATACATCTCTTTATGATAGGTGAGTTGGGCCACTGTCTGCTGGCTTGGGTCTACGCAGATCTCTTGTTCTCTATAGACTGGCCTAAGAGCTTCGCTACCAAGCAAGGGGCACGTGTCAGCGATACATCTCTTTATGATAGGTGAGTGAGGCCACTGTCTGCTGGCTTGGGTCTACGCAGATCTCTTGTTCTCCATAGACTGGCCTAAGAGCTTCGCTACCAAGCAAGGGGCACGTGTCAGCCATTAATCTCTTTATGATAGGTGAGTGGGGCAACTGTCTGCTGGCTTGGGTCTACGCAGATCTCTTGTTCTCCATAGACTGGCCTAAGAGCTTCGCTACCAAGCAAGGGGCGCGTGTCAGCGACACATCTCTTTATGAGAGGTGAGTGGGGTCACTGTCTGCTGGCTTGGGTCTACGCAGATCTCTTGTTCTCCATAGACTGGCCTAAGAGCTTCGCTACCAAGCAAGGGGCGCGCCTCAGCGATACATCTCTTTATGATAGGTGAGTGGGGCCACTGTCTGCTGGCTTGGGTCTACGCAGATCTCGTGTTCTCCATAGACTGGCCTAAGAGCTTCGCTACCAAGCAAGGGGCACGCGTCAGCGATACATCTCTTTATGATAGGTGAGTGAGGCCACTGTCTGCTGGCTTGGGTCTACGCAGATCTCTTGTTCTCCATAGACTGGCCTAAGAGCTTCGCTACCAAGCAAGGGGCACGTGTCAGCGACACATCTCTTTATGATGGGTGAGTGGGGCCACTGTCTGCTGGCTTGGGTCTACGCAGATCTCTTGTTCTCCATAGACTGGCCTAAGAGCTTCGCTACCAAGCAAGGGGCGCGATACATCTCTTTATGATAGGTGAGTGGGGCCACTGTCTGCTGGCTTGGGTCTACGCAGATCTCTTGTTCTCCATAGACTGGCCTAAGAGCTTCGCTACCAAGCAAGGGGCGCGTGTCAGCGACACATCTCTTTATGATAGGTGAGTGTGGCCACTGTCTTCTGGCTTGGGTCTACGCAGATCTCTTGTTCTCCATAGACTGGCCTAAGAGCTTCGCTACCAAGCAAGGGGCACGTGTCAGCGATACATCTCTTTATGATAGGTGAGTGGGGCCACTGTCTGCTGGCTTGGGTCTACGCAGATCTCTTGTTCTCCATAGGCTGGCCTAAGAGCTTCGCTAACAAGCAAGGGGCACGTGTCAGCGATACATCTCTTTATGATAGGTGAGTGGGGCCACTGTCTGCTGGCTTGGGTCTACGCAGATCTCTTGTTCTCCATAGACTGGCCTAAGAGCTTCGCTACCAAGCAAGGGGCGCGCCTCAGCGACACATCTCTTTATGATAGGTGAGTGGGGCCACTGTCTGCTGGCTTGGGTCTACGCAGATCTCTTGTTCTCCATAGGCTGGCCTAAGAGCTTCGCTACCAAGCAAGGGGCACGTGTCAGCGATACATCTCTTTATGATAGGTGAGTGGGGCCACTGTCTGCTGGCTTGGGTCTACGCAGATCTCTTGTTCTCCATAGACTGGCCTAAGAGCTTCGCTACCAAGCAAGGGGCACGTGTCAGCGATACATCTCTTTATGATAGGTGAGTGGGGCCACTGTCTGCTGGCTTGGGTCTACGCAGATCTCTTGTTCTCCATAGACTGGCCTAAGAGCTTCGCTACCACGCAAGGGGCGCGATACATCTCTTTATGATAGGTGAGTGGGGCCACTGTCTGCTGGCTTGGGTCTACGCAGATCTCTTGTTCTCCATAGACTGGCCTAAGTGCTTCGCTACCAAGCAAGGGGCACGCGTCAGCAATACATCTCTTTATGATAGGTGAGTGGGGCCACTGTCTGCTGGCTTGGGTCTACGCAGATCTCTTGTTCTCCATAGACTGGCCTAAGAGCTTCGCTACCAAGCAAGGGGCACGTGTCAGCGATACATCTCTTTATGATAGGTGAGTGGGGCCACTGTCTGCTGGCTTGGGTCTACGCAGATCTCTTGTTCTCCATAGACTGGCCTAAGAGCTTCGCTACCAAGCAAGGGGCACGCGTCAGCAATACATCTCATTATGATAGGTGAGTGGGGCCACTATCTGCTGGCTTGGGTCTACGCAGATCTCTTGTTCTCCATAGACTGGCCTAAGAGCTTCGCTACCAAGCAAGGGGCGCGATATTGCTCTTTATGATAGGTGAGTGAGGCTACTGTCTGCTGGCTTGGGTCTACGCAGATCTCTTGTTCTCCATAGACTGGCCTAAGAGCTTCGCTACCAAGCAAGGGGCGCGATATATCTCTTTATGATAGGTGAGTGGGGCCACTGTCTGCTGGCTTGGGTCTACGCAGATCTCTTGTTCTCCATAGACTGGCCTAAGAGCTTCGCTACCAAGCAAGGGGCGCGCCTTAGCGATACATCTCTTTATGATAGGTGAGTGGGGCCACTGTCTGCTGGCTTGGGTCTACGCAGATCTCTTGTTCTCCATAGACTGGCCTAAGAGCTTCGCTACCAAGCCAGGGGCACGTGTCAGTGATACATCTCTTTATGATAGGTGAGTGGGGCCACTGTCTGCTGGCTTGGGTCTACGCAGATCTCTTGTTCTCCATAGACTGGCCTAAAAGCTTGGCTACCAAGCAAGGGGCGCGATACATCTCTTTATGATAGGTGAGTGGGGCCACTGTCTGCTGGCTTGGGTCTACGCAGATCTCTTGTTCTCCATAGACTGGCCTAAGAGCTTAGCTACCAAGCAAGGGGCGCGATACATCTCTTTATGATAGGTGTGTGGGGCCACTGTCTGCTGGCTTGGGTCTACGCAGATCTCTTGTTCTCCATAGACTGGCCTAAGAGCTTCGCTACCAAGCAAGGGGCGCGATACATCTCTTTATGATAGGTGAGTGGGGCCCCTGTCTGCTGGCTTGGGTCTACGCAGATCTCTTGTTCTCCATAGACTGGCCTAAGAGCTTCGCTACCAAGCAAGGGGCGTGATACATCTCTTCATGATAGGTGAGTGGGGCCCCTGTCTGCTGGCTTGGGTCTACGCAGATCTCTTGTTCTCCATAGACTGGCCTAAGAGCTTCGCTACCAAGCAAGGGGCGCGTGTCAGCGACACATCTCTTTATGATAGGTGAGTGGGGTCACTGTCTGCTGGCTTGGGTCTACGCAGATCTCTTGTTCTCCATAGACTGGCCTAAGAGCTTCGTTACCAAGCAAGGGGCGCGTGTCAGCGACACATCTCTTTATGATAGGTGAGTGGGGCCACTGCCTGCTGGCTTGGGTCTACGCAGATCTCTTGTTCTCCATAGACTGGCCTAAGAGCTTCGCTACCAAGCAAGGGGCGCGTGTCAGCGACACATCTCTTTATGATAGGTGAGTGAGGCCACTGTCTGCTGGCTTGGGTCTACGCAGATCTCTTGTTCTCCATAGACTGGCCTAAGAGCTTCGCTACCAAGCTAGGGGCGCGTGTCAGCGACACATCTCTTTATGATAGGTGAGTGAGGCCACTGTCTGCTGGCTTGGGTCAACGCAGATCTCTTGTTCTCCATAGACTGGCCTAAGGGCTTCGCTACCAAGCAAGGGGCGCGATACATCTCTTTATGATAGGTGAGTGGGGTCACTGTCTGCTGGCTTGGGTCTACGCAGATCTCTTGTTCTCCATAGACTGGCCTAAGAGCTTCGCTACCAAGCAAGGGGCGCGATACATCTCTTTATGATAGGTGAGTGGGGCCACTGTCTGCTGGCTTGGGTCTACGCAGATCTCTTATTCTCCATAGACTGGCCTAAGAGCTTCGCTACCAAACAAGGGGCGCGATACATCTCTTTATGATAGGTGAGTGGGGCCACTGTCTGCTGGCTTGGGTCTACGCAGATCTCTTGTTCTCCATAGACTGGCCTAAGAGCTTCGCTACCAAGCAAGGGGCACGTGTCAGCGATACATCTCTTTATGATAGGTGAGTTGGGCCACTGTCTGCTGGCTTGGGTCTACGCAGATCTCTTGTTCTCTATAGACTGGCCTAAGAGCTTCGCTACCAAGCAAGGGGCACGTGTCAGCGATACATCTCTTTATGATAGGTGAGTGAGGCCACTGTCTGCTGGCTTGGGTCTACGCAGATCTCTTGTTCTCCATAGACTGGCCTAAGAGCTTCGCTACCAAGCAAGGGGCACGTGTCAGCCATTAATCTCTTTATGATAGGTGAGTGGGGCAACTGTCTGCTGGCTTGGGTCTACGCAGATCTCTTGTTCTCCATAGACTGGCCTAAGAGCTTCGCTACCAAGCAAGGGGCGCGTGTCAGCGACACATCTCTTTATGAGATGTGAGTGGGGTCACTGTCTGCTGGCTTGGGTCTACGCAGATCTCTTGTTCTCCATAGACTGGCCTAAGAGCTTCGCTACCAAGCAAGGGGCGCGCCTCAGCGACACATCTCTTTATGATAGGTGAGTGGGGCCACTGTCTGCTGGCTTGGGTCTACGCAGATCTCGTGTTCTCCATAGACTGGCCTAAGAGCTTCGCTACCAAGCAAGGGGCACGCGTCAGCGATACATCTCTTTATGATAGGTGAGTGAGGCCACTGTCTGCTGGCTTGGGTCTACGCAGATCTCTTGTTCTCCATAGACTGGCCTAAGAGCTTCGCTACCAAGCAAGGGGCACGTGTCAGCGACACATCTCTTTATGATGGGTGAGTGGGGCCACTGTCTGCTGGCTTGGGTCTACGCAGATCTCTTGTTCTCCATAGACTGGCCTAAGAGCTTCGCTACCAAGCAAGGGGCGCGATACATCTCTTTATGATAGGTGAGTGGGGCCACTGTCTGCTGGCTTGGGTCTACGCAGATCTCTTGTTCTCCATAGACTGGCCTAAGAGCTTCGCTACCAAGCAAGGGGCGCGTGTCAGCGACACATCTCTTTATGATAGGTGAGTGTGGCCACTGTCTTCTGGCTTGGGTCTACGCAGATCTCTTGTTCTCCATAGACTGGCCTAAGAGCTTCGCTACCAAGCAAGGGGCACGCGTCAGCGATACATCTCTTTATGATAGGTGAGTGGGGCCACTGTCTGCTGGCTTGGGTCTACGCAGATCTCGTGTTCTCCATAGACTGGCCTAAGAGCTTCGCTACCAAGCAAGGGGCGCGATACATCTCTCTTTATGATAGGTGAGTGGGGCCACTGTCTGCTGGCTTTGGTCTACACAGATCTCTTGTTCTCCATAGACTGGCCTAAGAGCTTCGCTACCAAGCAAGGGCGCGTGTCAGCGACACATCTCTTTATGATAGGTGAGTGGGGCCACTGTCTGCTGGCTTTGGTCTACGCAGATCTCTTGTTCTCCATAGACTGGCCTAAGAGCTTCGCTACCAAGCAAGGGGCGCGATTTATCTCTTTATGATAGGTGAGTGGGGCCACTGTCTGCTGGCTTGGGTCTACGCAGATCTCTTGTTCTCCATAGACTGGCCTAAGAGCTTCGCTACCAAGCAAGGGGCACGCGTCAGCGATACATCTCTTTATGATAGGTGTGTGAGGCCACTGTCTGCTGGCTTGGGTATACGCAGATCTCGTGTTCTCCATAGACTGGCCTAAGAGCTTCGCTACCAAGCAAGGGGCGCGATACATCTCTTTATGATAGGTGAGTGGGGCCACTGTCTGCTGGCTTTGGTCTACGCAGATCTCTTGTTCTCCATAGACTGGCCTAAGAGCTTCGCTACCAAGCAAGGGGCGCGTGTCAGCGACACATCTCTTTATGATAGGTGAGTGGGGCCACTGTCTGCTGGCTTGGGTCTACGCAGATCTCTTGTTCTCCATAGACTGGCCTTAGAGCTTCGCTACCAAGCAAGGGGCGCGTGTCAGCGACACATCTCTTTATGATAGGTGAGTGGGGTCACTGTCTGCTGGCTTGGGTCTACGCAGATCTCTTGTTCTCCATAGACTGGCCTAAGAGCTTCGCTACCAAGCAAGGGGCACGTGTCAGCGATACATCTCTTTATGATAGGTGAGTGAGGCCACTGTCTGCTGGCTTGGGTCTACGCAGATCTCGTGTTCTCCATAGACTGGCCTAAGAGCTTCGCTTCCAAGCAAGGGGCGCGATACATCTCTTAATGATAGGTGAGTGGGGCCACTGTCTGCTGGCTTGGGTCTACGCAGATCTCGTGTTCTCCATAGACTGGCCTAAGAGCTTCGCTACCAAGCAAGGGGCGCGATACATCTCTTTATGATAGGTGAGTGGGGCCACTGTCTGCTGGCTTGGGTCTACGCAGATCTCGTGTTCTCCATAGACTGGCCTAAGAGTTTCGCTACCAAGCAAGGGGCGCGATACATCTCTTTATGATAGGTGAGTGGGGCCACTGTCTGCTGGCTTGGGTCTACGCAGATCTCTTGTTCTCCATAGACTGGCCTAAGAGCTTCGCTACCAAGCAAGGGGCGCGATACATCTCTTTATGATAGGTGAGTGAGGCCACTGTCTGCTGGCTTGGGTCTACGCAGATCTCTTGTTCTCCATAGACTGGCCTAAGAGCTTCGCTACCAAGCAAGGGGCGCGATACATCTCTTTATGATAGGTGAGTGGGGCCACTGTCTGCTGGCTTGGGTCTACGCAGATCTCGTGTTCTTCATAGACTGGCCTAAGAGCTTTGCTACCAAGCAAGGGGCGCGATACATCTCTTTATGATAGGTGAGTGGGGCCACTGTCTGCTGGCTTGGGTCTACGCAGATCTCTTGTTCTCCATAGACTGGCCTAAGAGCTTCGCTGCCAAGCAAGGGGCGCGATACATCTCTTTATGATAGGTGAGTGGGGTCACTGTCTGCTGGCTTGGGTCTACGCAGATCTCTTGTTCTCCATAGACTGGCCTAAGAGCTTCGCTACCAAGCAAGGGGCGCGTGTCAGTGACACATCTCTTTATGATAGGTGAGTGGGGCCACTGTCTGCTGGCTTGGGTCTACGCAGATCTCTTGTTCTCCATAGACTGGCCTAAGAGCTTCGCTACCAAGCAAGGGGCACGCGTCAGCGATACATCTCTTTATGATAGGTGAGTGTGGCCACTGTCTGCTGGCTTGGGTCTACGCAGATCTCGTGTTCTCCATAGACTGGCCTAAGAGCTTCGCTACCAAGCAAGGGGCGCTCGTCAGCGATACATCTCTTTATGATAGGTGAGTGGGGCCACTGTCTGCTGGCTTGAGTCTACGCAGATCTCGTGTTCTCCATAGACTGGCCTAAGAGCTTCGCTACCAAGCAAGGGGCGCGTGTCAGCGACACATCTCTTTATGATAGGTGAGTGGGGCCACTGTCTGCTGGCTTGGGTCTACGCAGATCTCTTGTTCTCCATAGACTGGCCTAAGAGCTTCGCTACCAAGCAAGGGGCGCGATACATCTCTTTATGATAGGTGAGTGGGGCCACTGTCTGCTGGCTTGGGTCTACGCAGATTTCGTGTTCTCCATAGACTGGCCTAAGAGCTTCGCTACCAAGCAAGGGGCGCGATACATCTCTTTATGATAGGTGAGTGGGGCCACTGTCTGCTGGCTTGGGTCTACGCAGATCTCTTGTTCTCCATAGACTGGCCTAAGAGCTTCGCTACCAAGCAAGGGGCGCGTGTCAGCGACACATCTCTTTATGATAGGTGAGTGGGGCCACTGTCTGCTGGCTTGGGTCTACGCAGATCTCTTGTTCTCCATAGACTGGCCTAAGAGCTTCGCTATCAAGCAAGGGGCGCGCCTCAGCGATACATCTCTTTATGATAGGTGAGTGGGGCCACTGTCTGCTGGCTTGGGTCTACGCAGATCTCTTGTTCTCCATAGACTGGCCTAAGAGCTTCGCTACCAAGCAAGGGGCGCGTGTCAGCGACACATCTCTTTATGATAGGTGAGTGCGGTCACTGTCTGCTGGCTTTGGTCTACGCAGATCTCTTGTTCTCCATAGACTGGCCTAAGAGGTTCGCTATCAAGCAAGGGGCGCGCCTCAGCGATACATCTCTTTATGATAGGTGAGTGGGGCCACTGTCTGCTGGCTTGGGTCTACGCAGATCTCTTGTTCTCCATAGACTGGCCTAAGAGCTTCGCTACCAAGCAAGGGGCGCGTGTCAGCGACACATCTCTTTATGATAGGTGAGTGCGGTCACTGTCTGCTGGCTTGGGTCTACGCAGATCTCTTGTTCTCCATAGACTGGCCTAAGAGCTTTGCTACCAAGCAAGCGGCGCGATACATCTCTTTATGATAGGTGAGTGGGGCCACTGTCTGCTGGCTTGGGTCTACGCAGATCTCTTGTTCTCCATAGACTGGCCTAAGAGCTTCGCTACCAAGCAAGGGGCGCGATACATCTCTTTATGATAGGTGAGTGAAGCCACTGTCTGCTGGCTTGGGTCTACGCAGATCTCTTGTTCTCCATAGACTGGCCTAAGAGCTTCGCTACCAAGCAAGGGGCGCGATACATCTCTTTATGATAGGTGAGTGGGGCCACTGTCTGCTGGCTTGGGTCTACGCAGATCTCTTGTTCTCCATAGACTGGCCTAAGAGCTTCGCTACCAAGCAAGGGGCGCGCCTCAGCGATACATCTCTTTATGATAGGTGAGTGGGGCCACTGTCTGCTGGCTTGGGTCTACGCAGATCTCGTGCTCTCCATAGACTGGCCTAAGAGCTTCGCTACCAAGCAAGGGGCGCGATACATCTCTTTATGATAGGTAAGTGGGGCCACTGTCTGCTGGCTTGGGTCCACGCAGATCTCTTGTTCTCCATAGACTGGCCTAAGAGCTTCGCTACCAAGCAAGGGGCGCGATACATCTCTTTATGATAGGTGAGTGGGGCCACTGTCTGCTGGCTTGGGTCTACGCAGATCTCTTGTTCTCCATAGTCTGGCCTAAGAGCTTCGCTACCAAGCAAGGGGCGCGATACATCTCTTTATGATAGGTGAGTGGGGCCACTGTCTGCTGGCTTGGGTCTACGCAGATCTCTTGTTCTCCATAGACTGGCCTAAGAGCTTCGCTACCAAGCAAGGGGCACGTGTCAGCGATACATCTCTTTATGATAGGTGAGTGGGGCCACTGGCAACGGTTTTAGGAAGTCGATTTGATTTGAATTCACAATAAACTTGTACATGTATAACACAGGTAAAAGTTTCCTGTATTATAACCACATTAGATGGTTCAATTTATTTGACAATAAATTGAACTGTGTAATGTGGTTATAAGCTCATGAAATTATTTGCCCGTACTAAACTGTTATAATCCGCTCTTCTTCTTTGCCTCTAAAACTGATTAAAATTTCAATACAACGACAACAGCCGTGGTTTTTGGTCGGTTTAGAACGGTTTCGGTCGACTGAAGGCGAATTATTTTTATCTGTTGTATTACAGACGAGTACAAGTCCATTGCGATTGTAAGTTTAACCGACTGGGCTAACGCGGTTACTGAATTATGAGGTATCCATAGTAGTAAATTATATAATATCTTTGCATGATATTATATTAAGTTTGTCTCCTCGCATATATATTATATATATATATATATATATATATATATATATATATATATATATATATATATATATATATATATATATATATATATATGAAAGGTGATTGGTTCGTAAAGCCAGAGGTTCTGGGTTCGATCCACACTCGGCACACATTTTTATGACAATTCATGTTAAACGAAAACATTGTCTTAAGCATGCTGCTAGTAAGTAAATACATAAGCCCGAAATGATGTGTGTACACACCAATATTAAACTAAACGGTGAATGTTCGGAGTAGGCCTACTCTTCATATTCTCCTTCCTCCCTAATCCCATCTACCTATATCTATAATTAAAATGTATAATTTTTATTCTCGTTTTTATAAAGACAAGAGTGAAACCACTCAAAACTTGGATCGACAAAGAACATTGAACACCTGATTCCATTGTGTTTCTCAGTTGCATAGAAGTGGTACCCACCCCCGACGTCATCATTGACCACGGAAATGTGACAGCTATACTCAAGGTCAAAGAAGATAAGTTGAAGTGGGTGAACTTTGACACGTTGTCTCTGCTCATCGTTGTCACCGACGCAAACACCGAGGTTCCAGAGTTCGAGGCGAAAAAACGGTCCTCAGGTTCGTAACCGTTCATCTCTTAGGCCCGGTTTTTTAATCGGTTAACGGGTTGTTAACGGGGCCGTTAGCTGACGGTCCGTAATCTGTAATTCAATGGACCGTCAGTTTAACGGCCCCGTAAATGACAAGCTGCTTTTAGACGGTTCAATATTCCATTCAAGTTTCCTTGAATTCAAGGACAAAAAAAGCATCAAAGAAAGTGGAACATCATTGTAATTTATTATCTTATTGCTCACTTATTGCTTATTGCTTTCTTCTTGTACTTGAGTTCATGGAAACTTTAACGGAACATTGAACCGTCTAAATTGAGCAGCCTCCTCTCTTCAGGTAACTAGGTATAGTATGTAGGTGGTTTGGACAGCGCTTGTGAAATGTCCAAGGAATATCTTATAGGACTCAATCCCAGCAATCACCTCGAAACAGGACACATATGAAAATCATCAGTTAGGATTCATGCAGGCCGGAATCGAACTGGTGACCTCAAACTAGAGTGTCACTTGTTACCACTGAGCCACCATTGATCATGCGTACACGAGGAATAACAATACATGGTAGCCATATTGTACAACTAACCATAGTAGCCATATTGTACTACTTGTGCAGGAAAGCTGTTAAAGAAATCAGGTTTCTGTCCTATCCTACCTTTGATTTTTATACAATTCTTTAAATTTTGTTGGTTGCTGAGTAGCTAATTAAAATATTTTACGATAAAGCCAATCTCAAAAAACGCTTTTTTTAAAAAAATCAATGTTTCAACAGTTGATTTGAGTTACAACGTTGATTTTTGTAAAATAAAATGTATGTAGTGATTGGTTTTACTGTAAAACGTTTTGATTTACCATCTTAGGTTGTGGTCCGAACAAATACCAGGTTGTATACTATTATAAAGTATAGTATTTGATCCAAATCCACCAGCTTCGTTAGTAATCTCGGTTTGGTGACCATGATTTTAACCTTCAACAAACGTTACATTCAAAATGCATGGAAGTCAGTCAGTCACCATGTTTGTTCGCAGCAAAGCTTCGATTAGCGGCTAATCAGAGATTAAAAGTTTAGTGCAATTTTGGTGAAACCGGCCTTGTGTGTGTGATACGTCAGTCATGCTCATGAATAAGACATCAGAGATTTGAATTATTGGTGACGCTTCAAGGTAACAATGACGTAGAGAATGGCGGCTAACCCTCCCTCTTTCACTAGCGGTTCACTACTCAACTAGCCGACACCTTCGTAGCCAATAAACCCGGACCATCTCACAACACTCTTTTATCTAACTTATTTACTATCTAGCAATATCATTCAGCTATAATAGCTGATTTTAAGAAATAAAATATACAACTCACAAAGTACAACAACTAAACAATCGGAAAATAAAAAAATCGATGAATTGTAGCAAAAAATAATACAAGAATGTATTACAAACTGAATAAAAACAATAAATAAGCAAGGAGAACTATATAATATTATGTATGTGTATCTATATCTATACATCGGGTTGATTATTTAGTATGAACTCTAATATATTCCCCAAGCAGGTTCCCACTTTATTATATAGGCCGTCTCAATACACATCATTATAACACAATACTTGAAAATACCGCCCCACCTTAACGAGTCAACATCCAGTTGCAATGATTCAAAGTAAAGCTCAAAGAGTTTCTTTTTAAAAGCTACACAATTTATAGATACACATCACACACTAATTGATTGATTTTATTTTTAGTGCTATCATTTTTTGTAATCTCAAAGAAACGTATATTTACTAGGGATGCACACGATAATCGATATTATCGTTCGATATTCGATATGCAATAAAATTTCGATAATCGATAATACAAATATTATCGAATGGTCTGATTTCTAAAAAAGCGGGTTCGTAAAGCATTATTTCGTTCTTCTCGGACCTTTCTAGTATTGAAATACTCAGATACCGCCAAAATACTAGGCCTCGGGCCTCGTAAAATGTGATTATACTCTCAGCAGTGTCACGTCAGAGTAATCATAAGTAATGTTGCCATATCGTCATGTGCTCGATTAGGCGACATATCACTGAAACTGTAAAAGATTGCTTCAATTTTGTAAATTTATTATCGTTCGATATTATCGATCGATAATGCAGTCATCTTTCGATTATCGATAGTTTTTATTTTATCGATGTGCATCCCTAATATTTACTAATCAAATCTAGAATGTAGAATATGAATCCGAATATGACATGCAAGGTAATGTAATGTAAACTTTATTGACCTAATTATACCTTTAGCTCTTTACAATGGCAATTTGGATATTAGATAGTAGACTGACTAAATTTAGCTTTAGGTTAGGTGACTGCAAGTCGGCCTAATTTAGTATTAGGTAGTGTTCAGAATTTAGATCAAATATTTGAAAAGTTGGCTTCTGAACTAATGCAGAAAAGAAAACATTAAAATTAAACTTGAGTCTGCTGCTGTAAAAGAAAATGCTTGTCATAATATTATCGTTGAGTGAGTATTACTCATTCAGCGATAATAGTAGTACTAGACTGGCACCTCCACCAAATTCCAAAACAATTGCGTATTCTGCTTTCACTACCTTGTTAATCAAATATCATTCATGTGCACTTCAATATCAAAGAAATTAGTTTATTGAATATTCAACAACAATAACAATACAAACCATACATAAAACCATACCATACTTAACACAGCACAAAAAGTCAAATACATGATACAGGTAACGGCCTAACTCACTAAAGGGCAAGTATTTTTTGTAATATGTAGAAACCAGAGTGGAAACCATTTATAAGAAAAATCATTCAATTTTCTATAGGATGACTTATTTTGATTTTCTTTTAGTACAATTTTAAACCATTTTAAAGCAATTATAACATACCGAGATCGGGTGTTCCGCACGGAAGGTTCTATAAGCACATCCACTCCAGTGGCGGCTCGTAAGGTTTGTTATGGGCAAGCTACCCATGTCACGTCCACTCCAGTGGCGGCTCGTAAGGTTTGTTATGGGCAAGCTACCCATGTCACGTCCACTCCAGTGGCGGCTCGTAAGGTTTGTTATGGGTAGGGCACAAATAAGTTAACATTAGATCAACTACTAACTCACAACAGTTACACAATAAGCAACACGCGTACGATTTTTTTTGTTAAACCAAGCACTAAGTTTCATAGTATCAGATACAAAAAGCATATTAATGCAAGTCCTAAGTAAAAAAGAAATTTTTAAACAGGGTTAATGTGATCGAATTTATTGAAGCTTCAACTCGGGGATCTGAAACGCGTACAGTTGGCTGTGACGTCATGATTCAGTAGACGTGGTGTAACAGACCAATCGCTGAGGCAGTGAGCGTACACAGACACAAACCATGACGTCAATTCCCATCAACATGGCGGCGGCTCGTTTTTCACGCTCTTTTATTCATCGTTACGTAACCAATTGTTTTGAGGCGTAGACTGATCTGTTTTTTCAAAATTGAAAGACACAAAATTATTAAATGAGAGACAAGGTATTTGAAAATAGATTACAATTTTCATACGCATGTTCCCTATTAACTGCGTTTTTTTATTTAAATTTTTTTAATAATTATAATCGATTGTCATAAAAAACAATAACATTTGTTAATTTAAAATAAAGAGTGCACATAATCGTGTTTACACCAACTAGCGTGTTGCATTATTTATTTACTTATTTATGTATTTAACAAAAATGTAGAACATTTAAACAAGAATAACAATAAAAATACAAACCATACATAAAACCATATATAACCATACATAACACAGCACAAAAAGTCAAATACATGATACAGGTAACGGCCTTACCCACTGAAGGGCAAGTATTTTTTTAATATGTTGAAACCAGAGTGGCCCAAGCCACATCAGTAATGTTAAAAAAAGTTTGAATTTAATTTTGCAATCTCTTCTCATGCATCACATTGTTTAGCATATTACATATTAATAAAAGTGTAATAGAAGAGCTATACATGATTACCAAAATGGCAATATTTTCGAACATCAATATCTCCCTTAAATGGAATTGAGGTTTGGGCCAATCTGGTTCTTACCGCCTCATATACGACCAAGAAAAGGCATTAAGAGTTGGTAGATTATTTAAATTACAACATTTAAGAGGATGATTTTCTATACGTAGATTGAAAGCACATCATAAACATTTTATTTTTGATAAATAGCAACTATTAAGTAAATTTGGAGGAGGAATATGGAGAATTTCGATGTTAGGAATTAATTTGAATTGTATTGCATGTGTGTCAATATTTTTGTGAAGGCTGCGTTTATTTTACTATGGAAGTCTTTGTACGAAAACTATTCACAACCTTCCATTGTAATACTATTCATACACGCACAAGTCTTATATTTTCCATGTGCAGACCTTTAAAATCTATTTTGTTGGTTAACGATTTCGTAGATACAATTATATTTATGTATAAACACATGATCTTGTTTCGTATTCCAGCTTCTTTGACGATCACGATAGAAGACGTCAACAACTTTACGCCCGAGTTTACTGAAGAATCTCTGAATGCCGAACGCCGGGTACAGGAGCTTTCCGACGCCGGTCAGCTGATAGGGAGCGTAATCGCCATTGACCGGGACGGACCACCCTTCAACACCATCACTTACCGTCTCGAGTAAGAGCCACACATTCTATTCATGGGCATAAGAATCATTTTCAGTTGGAAACCTGCACAGGGACAATTCACGTCCATCTTGATTAACGATATGTATTGCTGTATTTGGAATAGTTAGAACAAAAAAAATTGGAACGTTTTGTTATTAAAAAAAAAAAAAATTTTTTTTTTAAAAAGTTAAATTTTTTTTCTGTTCCAACTTTTCCAAATACCGCAATAACTATCGTTACGTTCTTGTTGACAACCATCCACACACCTTATTAGCTCGTTTTGAACTGTTTTCTAGAGAGGGAGACCCAAGTTGGCCCCCTGGCTTAGTGAAGATAAACTCGACTAACGGTGAACTTCGAGTGGACAAGGACAGAGGAATCGTATTGGATGGAATAGACAAACCGTTGACATACAGAGTGTGTGCCTCAGACTCCAGTGATGAGAACTGCAACGAAGTAACTATTATTTACTTATTCCCCTACTACTGCTTCTGTAGTTCTGTCACTATGAATGTTAATTGCTGCAACAACTTATTGTTTCGATACATAGGAATAGGCCCGTCTTCTCAACATACATTTTCTTACAAATGCCATCGAACACGGAATGCCCTTCACACACACATCAGAGCTCTCCACATTGATATTGATTACAGTCTTCATTAAATTAATACACCCTTTAAATGTACCTGAACAACGCCGTAAAAATGTATTTTGTACAATTTAGAATGAAATCTTTAATCAATAATCATAATATCAATAATAATTACCATTAAACAAGTTATGTACCTTCCATATTAGTAAATCTCCTTAACACCCGAGGTATAAATAGAAAGAGTTATTGCTATGCATGAATGAAGTACATAGCAATAATTAATAACTGTGCTCAACCTAAGGAAAACTCTATATAGTTGAAGAACAAGCAGAACTAAATCCTCAGATATGAAGGGAAGATACATACTTGATTAATGAATGAATGAATGAATGAAATGAACCAATCAATCAACCTTGTGTTTGCATGATTATAATGTTTGACGCAAGTTCGTCTCGTGCGCCGCTGAACTCCATGGCTACTTCTACTTCGAGCTAGGGCTACTCTGTAAGTGCTCATGTAAATACTATACTCCTCTCCCAATTTCATTCTTCACTCCAACCCCCCCCCCCCCCCAAACCCTCCCCAACCCCAACCGCTACGGCCGGGTTAAGTGGTCGCCTGGAAGACTTGCTTTATATGAAAACGAAGCAGAATGATAAATTAATGTTTCCTTGCAGATTAAGATTACTGTTATTGATACGAACAACAATGACCCTCAAGTCATCTTGGAAGGTGACACGTTTTATCTACCAGAGAACACTGCGAGCGGTACTCTTATAACCCGAATAAAGTATACAGACGCAGACGTAAGAGGTAAGAACAAGTTATTCAAGGGGTTTCATGCGCTCTGAATTGTAAAATTCAACAATATAAAAGAAGTAAAAGTAAAAAATGGTCAAATATTCTGGTCTGCACCCCTGTGCTTCCGGGCTAAATAGAATAGGTTCCTATTAACTCTGCCTGTAGTTAGACTGCTAAAGGGAAGCCGTCTTATATTCAACCTTGTTATTAAGTCCGTAGATGATCGCAAGCGATAAGTAGGGCTGCCCAAGCGATAAGAGTACTTCTGCACTTATAGGATACACCATTTCTGATTGGGAACACTGCTAATTAAAGATACATGTTTCAAGTTTTGTTCCCCCACCCCTGCGCGTCATAACGGCTAGCAGTTGCATCTTGCCTACTGACGTCATCACTACAGTTACCAACCCCATTGAACCACAAGTCACCACTTTTGCCGTTCATCCCCACATTCACATTAGTTTCTGATACAGAAGCTCTATTTAAGGTATCATACTTAGTCTCAACTAATGTGCCGACGAATCTTACGAATGATTGGTTCTAATATAATATAAAGCTTAGATATCATACTTTGAATTTACGAAAAGACGTTGGTTATCGGGAATATCACTTGATAAATCGTAACTTCAAAAGTATGTATTTTGATTTATTCCCATTAGCAGATACGATTATCTGTTCGGTGGCTTCCCATTGGTCGATATAACATACTATAAAACATTTACTGAAGTCCCGTATAGCTTCGTTGGCATAATGATAATAGATTTAAAACATCATTTTCAGTTGGGTGGTAGAATATGGAGCATCTCAAGAAATATTTCCTATCTATTGGCTGGGGACTTTAAACTTAAATTGTAACTTGTAATTTACACGAATCAGGTCGCATGTCATTGGCTAGTATATGTTAAAGTATCTGGGTGCCTTGAATGTTAATTATCTCTAAGATAGATTTAAGAGCGAAGTTCGACGGATTCATGGATCTGGATATTTTGGCCTCTTGTAAAAATCTTGCATCGACGTTCATTCGATTGATCGAAGATAAGTGTTTACGCTGCACAATGACATTCGATTTATCGAAGATAAATGTTTACGCTGCACAATGACACTCGGTTGCGTTTTACGTTTCAGAGGAGTATAAGACGTCCAGTTTCTTCCTTGACGTTAAAGAGAGCCCAAAACTCAGCAACTTGATCAGTATTGATATCTCTAGCGGGGAACTGCAAGTAGATCTCAAGGACGGTGCAATCCTGGACAGAGATCCCCCCAACGGTCAACCGAGCTACGACATCAAGGTCATCTTGAGGGACAACTGGGAGCAAGGCAACTCAGGTACTACAGACGCAGCCAGGTTACCTACGTCACTTGTTACTGAACATTGATCTCAGTCAAACATTTACATTCAGGTTGTAAAATTGGCCAATTGTCTTGGTGTATGAAATGGTGACTACAGCAGAAAACTATCGACGTGTATTTATAGGTATGCGCATTGCGCAGGCAGTTTTCGAAGGAGTAGGGCCCCCGCGTGACTGAGGGGCCCCCGAAGTAAAAATATAAAATGGTTATAATAATACTTTCAGAATCTTTGTTAAAATGTTGAATTAAATCTAAACACAAATATTATGCTGTAGGTCTATTATGATAAGATCAGAATAACATACATACCACTCATCTCTGCTACCGAAAGTTTTACGGTGCTGACTCCTTCCTTACTTTGAAAGTACTCCTTTTCGTACTGAATAGGGGAAAAGAAATGCGCTCCTCTGGTCACCTGATTCCTCCCTCCTACCCGCCACCAATCCCCCACAATTACGAACCCAGGCATATATATATATAAATTGAATGGTTTGCATTCTAAATTGGTACAGTTAAATAGCAGTAAAAGCGTAGTAAGACACAATGAGCGCTGGCTCACGTTGGTTACGCGCCTTGCCTGCGTTGGAACACGAGCAGGTTGTGGGCTTGCCGCGCATGCGCAGTTTCAGTTGTTCCCGATGAGCGGGTGAGTAATGCTGATGTCACTTTACCGTTTGGTCACAGGATAGTTGTGTCCCTGGCGCTAGGAAAAGTTCTGGCGTGGCGATGGGAGTCATGGCTTAGCCTTGGTATCATGTAATTGTGTAACTGTTGTGAGTTAGTAGTTGATCTAATGTTTACTTATTTGTGCCCTACCCATAACAAACCTTACGAGCCGCCACTGGAGTGGATGTGACATGGGTAGCTTATAGAACCTTCCGTGCGGAACACCCGATTTCCGTATGTTATAATTGATTTAAAATGGTTTTAAATTGTTCTAAAAGAAAATCAAAATATGTCATCCTATAGAAAATTGAATGCTCTTTCTTATAAATGATTTCTTAAAACAATAACAATTTCCGTTTTGCAGATGTTGTTAATTAGGTGTGAAAGATGTCCAGCAACATTACATTACAAAAAGTAATTAAGTACATTTGAAAAACGGAACTCTTGATTGGAACAAAAAAACTTTCATAAAAAAGAGCACTAAATTCTCTACAGAATGCCATATTATTTTGATTTACATTTGGGTCAATTTAAACACAGTTTAAAACAATTGTAACAGATCGAAAAAGGGAGTTCCGTAGGCTAGGTGGACTTACAGTTTTAAATAAAAAACAAATTGTGTCACCAGTTACATAATGTTGTAAATAAACCTTGGTAAGTCAGAACGAGTCGAAGCAGTTATATTCCGTTACACATGTTAATGTATGTGTCCCTACTTAAAGGGATAGTCAGATGAAGAACTGAAAAATCACAAATTAGTCATTAGTCCATGAAATTCAGTTATGTGTAAAATACAATTGATATAGGTTGCTTCAATGCAAGAAAAAAAATAGTGAACAATTAGCTATTCTACTAGATTCCCTTCGGCAGCTCTTGCTGCATTTTTCTTCTAAAGCGTAGTGTAACTGTATCGGTTCTGAGGTCGCTGGCGCCTTCCCGATAGACAGAGCACTCATTGTGTAATACGAGTCCAGCCACAACACTCGGCGACTGCGGACAGTACCGCTCAAAACAGATTGCAACTTTTCTACACATCATGTCACAAACAAATTAATTGCAGGGTATTTTGTAGAAGTAAACGTTCGTACTAAGAAGCATGTTATCGGTAGAGAAACGATGCACATTAAACCTCTTGATCGATTTTTGATCAGTGCCCTATTTAAGCGGTGGTTTTACTTTCTCAAGGCAACATTTTTTTTATATGGGAATTACCATGAGAAAAGCTGCTCGGTGCTACTTGCTAGCACCAAACCAAATAATCGCATTTTCTTTAATTTTTTAACCGCCTGCTTTTAAAGTATGGTATCTTTTAGTCATGTTTTTTATATTTAAAGGTGGACATCTACAAATGGTAGTTCTTTAGTTTTTTACCCGACTATCCCTTTAATGTGTTTTATATTAATTGCAGTCCTTGCATTCTAGATAGAATTCAGGCTTGAGGGTATGAATGTTATACAACGTTTTAAATTTTAATTACCTTTATTATATTCTTTGCTAAAATATGATACGTAATTAGTTCAAATATCATCATCATTGAAGCAAAATTATAACTTGTAGGAATGCAATAGCATAGCAAACACCGCAGGGATAGGTCTGTAAGCATGGACAGTTGCTAGTCGATGGGAATTTTGCAATAAGATTGCGATAAGATCTTCAGTGGAATCAAGTGGTATCGGTTGATATTCATAGAGCGCATGCGAGAGCCTTACTACATAGCTCACTCTATGGTAGACTTCGCGCAACGGCCTGGGCAGGGCGCGAAGTGGCCATATAAGTAATACTTTTTGATTAGCCCTCCTAATCACACGGTTTCGGCCGTATTATTTATATGGTTTCGGAAACCATAAATTTACCCAATCTGAGGGTTAAATCACATTGCCACTCTATTACCAACAATACATCAAATCAATTACTTTTTCTTTTATTACATTTGAACAAATGTTTAAAACACATCCAGAACTACTACATAAATTACAACACTTTAAAATAAATGCACCTTCATTATTGATTCAGTTTTTAATGCTTGAAAAAATTTATATAAACCTGTATCGAATAAAATCCATCTTCACTAAGCAACTTACGTACTACAATTTTACAGTGTTTTAGATTATTTTGTTTTGTTTATATTTGTTGGCAAAACATTATACAAATTAATAACATTTTTATAAATTGTTCCCTTTTTACTTAACGATAAAGTATGTTTCGGTTGATAATAATATATAGACTCCCCAATCCTTTCAATGAGCGCTTGTGGTTGGTACCGGGAATGCTTCTGACATTATTAGTAGCGCATTTTCTAAAACAATTGGCTTGGTAAAGCTATAATTAAGTAATGGTCAATATTCTATACTTTATTCCAACTATCGTATTATGTTTCAGCTCCGTCGCGCCAAGGTACGGCCACAATCAAGCTGGTTCTCCAAGATGTCAATGATAATGCCCCCAAGTTCCGAATCGTGGAGGGATGTTTGGCCAGCCCTATGGAAAACACAACACAGGTATGCCAATACTATGATGGTGCACGCGTATAAACAAAACACGTATAAAACAATAGGGTATGTACATGACATTTCTACAGCTCTGGAAGTCTTTGGAATACATCTAAAGACACCAGAGACATTATTAAAAGTTCAAAATTTAACTAATTGTATTTGTTATAAACGTTTTAAGTTTTCGATGTTCTAGTACCCGTTCAAACGGCATGTGATATGTCATATGCCATGGAAATCACTGCTTATGAATGACTTTGCCACTGCCTTTTAGATGAAGCTACCAAACTTATAACTGTTATAACCAAATACCTTATACAACCCATGTTATAACTCGAGCTTCAGAAAATGAATAACAGCTCCCAATATTTACTTCTATTCTACTATTTTTATTTATATACTTTTTATAGTAATTGCGCTCCAATATTAATTATTAGGCTTACTAGACATACATTTAGTTTGATATATTAAACTTGACTGTGGGTTAGGTAATCTGCAAAGAAGAGTTCTTAATTTATAATTATGTGATTGGTTATTGGCGGAACATGGCGTGTGACGTATGCCTCTTTTTTCCCGCCATAAATACGCGTAAAACTTTCAGCTCGTTTTTATAAATAAAAATTTAATCTATCGAAATGAAATATTTATGTGTTCAGGAAGTTAATCCTAATCTAGTAAAATTATTTAAAAAATGACTTGCACATAGCATATTGGATAGCAATCTAAGAAATCGATGGTTGCAACCAAATTGTTTTATGGTGATTCTAACCCCACTTCAAAAACACTTTCGCTACGAATTACTTGCAAATGTGTATGTGTTACGTATGAAGTGTTCCTTTACTCCCCCCACTACCACAACTCTGACCGACCTCCGCGCGCTTCGTTCTGATTTCAGTCAAGCGGAGACTCTTGTTAGAGCAAGGTCACGGCACGCGATGCTGCCGCTCTGCTCACTTGGTGTCATGTTTCCCTCCAATACTTGGATTGTACCTGTACATTTGCGTTCTCAACTACTGTTAAGTGGCGCTTGGACTCAAAGAGATAATTTCTTTGCGCAAATTACCTGTCTAGACCCGTAAAGTAGTTCCGGCTGGACTGCAACGCGAGCAAACTGTTGCGCTTTACATCCGTGTACATATGGCACAAAAACTCGAAAAGTTGTTGACGTAGGCTTGAGACTGCAAGCATTTTGGAAAGATATAAGGGTCGAGCGCATGATAAACACTTCATTTCTTATAAGTGACTCTTTTCATAAATAAGTTATGGAATAGTAAAAACAGCATGTACCCAAGTGCCTTTTCACCGGGACACGAAAAAGTTCATTACAAAAAACTGGGCACATAATTGTGTTTTAAAATGGTATACCATCATTCCTAAGATAACAACCTATAGAATACTACATTTTCGTGAACTTGACAAATATGGTCTAGAGGTCTTACTAACGTTAACGTATAGACTTTTAAACTGTCGGTACACGTAAAAACAAAAATGTAATTTTTTTTAAACCTGTTTTTGCAGACATAATATCAATATGATTTAACAACCTGCATCGAAAAAAATTAATTTTAAAAAGTTACGAAACCCTAGATACCTTCACCTTATGCAATTATTTAAAGCCGTGTCAGACGATTGAGAAACTAGCGCTAGCTCCTCGCTACGAGTAGACTTGCACTTGATAGCATGGAACTCCCCGGCAGCCCGACACACGGTCAAGCCAGCTCGCGCGAGCTCCTCGCTACGAGTAGACTTGCACTTGATAGCATGGACTCCCCGGCAGCCCGACACACGGTCCAGCCAGCTCGCGCTAGCTCCTCGCTACGAGTAGACTTGCACTTGATAGCATGGACACGCCGGCTGCCTGACACACGGTCGAGCCAGCTCGCGCGAGCTCCTCGCTACGAGTAGACTTGCACTTGATAGCATGGACACGCCGGCTGCCTGACACACGGTCGAGCCAGCTCGCGCGAGCTCCTCGCTACGAGTAGACTTGCACTTGATAGCATGGACTCCCCGGCAGCCCGACACACGGTCAAGCCAGCTCCCGCTAGCTCCTCGCTACGAGTAGACTTGCACTTGATAGCATGGACTCCCCGGCAGCCCGACACACGGTCCAGCCAGCTCGCGCTAGCTCCTCGCTACGAGTAGACTTGCACTTGATAGCATGGACACGCCGGCTGCCTGACACACGGTCGAGCCAGCTCGCGCGAGCTCCTCGCTACGAGTAGACTTGCACTTGATAGCATGGACACGCCGGCTGCCTGACACACGGTCGAGCCAGCTCGCGCGAGCTCCTCGCTACGAGTAGACTTGCACTTGATAGCATGGACTCCCCGGCAGCCCGACACACGGTCAAGCCAGCTCCCGCTAGCTCCTCGCTACGAGTAGACTTGCACTTGATAGCAGGGACTCCCCGGCAGCCCGACACACGGTCAAGCCAGCTACCGCTAGCTCCTCGCTACGAGTAGACTTGCACTTCATAGCATGGAACTTGCCGGCAGCCCGACACACGGTCGAGCCAGCTCGCGCTAGCTTGAAAAATGTTTAACTTGTTCAACTGCCTAGTGATTTAAGTTAGCGAACTGCAAAAGAAACTCGTTATTTTAACACGTGTTAGTGATAAGCTCGCACTAGCCAACTCGCGCAAGTGTCTCGATCATCTGACACGGCTTTTATACATGTCCAAACAATAACAAAAGAATGGAAACAATATCCCTGGCAACCAAGTGTGCTGGTGAGTAGCCCTATACTTGAAGATGTGATAAGTTATCACATGATCACTTCGTAAAGGCGTTGACAAATCAGTCTCAAATTAAAGGTTTTGCGCATTCCACTTCTATTTTATACTGGTATAAAACATAAGTTTTAATGGCGAAGTGGCCGTGGGCTGAGATGTTGGTCTAGTAAAATATAATTCCTGCGTTCACGCCTGAATTCCTCTTTGGGAATAGATGATATTCAGCGATGTTTCTCCTTCATGTAACAACCACTCCTTGTATCGATTATCATCTTATCATAATAGAATGAACAAACCACAACTATCTCCGTTTATCAGTTTTATAAATGAGAATGATTGCATTTCGAATGGTTTGACAGTTCAATGATTTCATCGTGTACAGAACTGTACAGTAGGTGGGTGCGTCCTATGCCTACTTGATATTTTCGCCGGTTCGGGTTTGCCGAACTTTATTCTTCTTGGAAAAGGGGGGGGGGGGGTGGACAGTGCATACAAAATATTGACTTACCAATAACCAAAAACAAAACGAGTAATAATTACGTTGGGGCCGAATCCACTATTACAGGGATAGGGAACAAGGGGCCGTACCCATAGGGAGACAAGACAAGAAATATATGGGTACTCACGTATATCTGTATGCGATGTTCTGTTGTTGATAGTTGACAGGCAAGTGTGTCCTCCCTCGTCGTCACGGTAAGCAGTCCACGCTGATAGTATCACGTGACTTCGCATATAGGGATGCGCAATTCTCTCGAAACATTATTACGTATACTGGGTAAATGAAGGGGAGGGAGGGGGGTGAATCAAGAGTAATAATGGGAAGTGGATTAAATAGATATATTAACCTAAATAAATACAAACACCTAAACCGAACATGCCGCCCACCAAGATTTAGGTGACGAAATCTTAAAAGTAGAAAAAATAAAATAAAAGGGGTGGGGGGCGAAAAAATAACAAAACTGCTCTTCTTGAATTCTCGAGTAAGTAACTATTGCGAATGGGGAAACGGCACCAATTTGTGCACTGGGCGTCTGAAAGAGCCCTTCTTAGTGTCAACGGTGGCCACTCGTATTATGTTGTCCTTCCCGGGATGAACGGCTGCAATACGTCCTATCAACCATTGAGTGGGTGGACATCGCTCCTCATATATTAGGGCAAGGTCGCCGGGTGCGAATGATTTGTTGGGTACAATCCATTTCGATGGACTTTGTTGGGTTGTGAGATACTCATGCGACCATCGTTTCCAGAAATGTTGGGTAATTTTTTGAGTGAGCTTCCATCGGGTGAGACGATTGGTGGGTCTTTCGGTGAAGTCTTCTTCCGGGACCTGGAAAAGTGGAGACCCGATTAAGAAGTGCCCGGGGGTGAGAGGGTCGTTTTCATGGGGATCCGCTGACAGTGGACACAGGGGTCGAGAGTTAAGGATACCTTCGATCCTGATTAGGAAGGTAGTGAATTCTTCATAGGTCAAAGGTTGCTCCTTTACTAGTCTCCGCAAGTGGTGTTTGGTAGACTTAATCCCAGCCTCGCATAGTCCGCCAAAATGTGGAGCGGAAGGAGGGTTGAAATGCCAAGTGATTCCTTCTGGGGCCAGTAGTGCAGTTTTCATTTCAGGGAGTTCGTCTCCTTGGTGGAGGCATTGATGTGTGAAGTTCCATTGATCCATGGGCGTTCTAAGAAATGGGGGGCCTTTCCACCAGAGGGGATGGTTTTGTAGGTCGGAGACATCGATTCCACGCGAAGCGCAATCCGCCGGATTTTGTTCCGAGGGAATGTGGTGCCAGTTTGTAGCAGACGTGGTCTCGAGGATTTCTGTCACTCGATAGGCTACATAAACCTTTAACCGATGCGGAGGAATGTGCAGCCAGGCATGTACAAATTGAAGAGTCTGTATAAAGGACTATTTCTGTGATAGCGAGTGACGTGATGAACGTATGAAGTGACTTCACTACACGAGCCAATAGGACCGCACCACACAGCTCCAACTTGGGAATGGTTAGGGTTTTGATAGGCGCTAGCTTAGTTTTAGCCTTTATGAGGTAAACATCAATCATTCCCGAGGGATCTGTTGTCCGCAGGTAGGTTACTGCACTAAAGCCGCGCTCGGAGGCATAACTGAATCCAATCATTTGATTTTGTGTTTGAGCGGATCCTTTTATAAAACGGGGGATCTGAAGCCGTCTTAAGAGGGGGAGCTGGGTGACAAATCTTTCCCACTTTTTTCCTAGATGTGTGGGAAGCGAGTCATCCCACTGCAAACCTTCTAACTAGAGATCCTGGAAAAACCTCTTGGACCAGAATACTACTGGCGCCGCCCACCCTAGCGGATCAAAAATGCGTGCTGTTGTGGATAATACCGCTCGTTTCGTGAATACGGTGGGGATTTCAGTTACGCAATAGCGAAATGAATCTGATGAAGGGTCCCACTGAAGGCCTAGAATCTTCATAGAAGGATTTTCACTGTCGTCTAGGGACAACAAAGATTCTCGGTCTATCTCGGGAACTCGCTCCAATACCTGAAGGGAATTACTTGCCCACTTTCGCAATGCGAATCCTCCAGCTTGGAGTAATTGGGTGAGTTGGGTTTGAAGCTCGAGTGCCTGCTCCATAGAGCTAGCACCGCTGACTATGTTGTCCACGTAGGTTTCTGCCTGCAGTACCTGCGCGGCCTGTGGAAAGCGAGCACCTTCATCTATTGCCAATTGGTGCAGCACGCGAATGGCTAAGAAGGGGGCTGATGAGATTCCATAGGTGACTGTATTCAGTTCATACTCCTCGACTGGCTCGTTGGAAGATGGCCGCCAGAGAATATGTTGGTATTTCCTGTGGTCGGGATGCAATAAAATCTCTCGATACATTTTGCAGATATCAGCAGTAAGGGCCACAGGGTGTTGACGAAAATTTGTAACTATATCCGCGATATCTAATTGCAGTTTCGGTCCAACATATAATTGTTGATTGAGCGAGCTTTGTGGAGCAATCGAAAATGAGGCGTCAAATACGACTCTGAGCTTGGTCGAGGTATTCGTAGGGCTGAGCACACAATGGTGGGGAATTAGTAAGTGCCTGGTTTCGTAGCGAGTTGCATGTGTCCAAGGTCAATATATTCTTGCATGAAGTGGATGTAGTTGCGTCGAATGCTAGATTGTTTGGCTAATCTACGCTCTACACTTCGGAGTCGCGCCAACACGGCTTGGTTAAAGTTTCCTTTGAATAGGGGTTCCGCTTCTCGAAATGGTAGAGAGACTACAAAGCGGCCGCTACTAGAGCGGTAATGAGTGCGTACGAAATGAGACTCAGCTAAGAAGTCTTCTGGGTTTTTCAGAGTGGGCATTGAAGTTTCTTCAACCTCCCAGAATCTTTTAACGAGACTCTCCAACGAATTAGAGTAACTGAGAAGTGACGTTGATTGGGTTCTATAATGATCCATCCAAAAATGGTTTTCATGGCAGTGGGTTCACCCGGGGTTAATTTGACTTGGCCATTTACAAGAATAAATGGATACAAGTCGGCCCCGAGTAACATGTCAATGGGCCCAGGTTTATCAAACTGGGGATCGGCTAGTGCGATATGACTAAAGCTATCTCTTAGTTCTGACGAGAGGGGAACTGAGGGTAGATCCTCAGAAATATTGGGTAGAATAACTGCTTCGGTAGAGAGCTGGGGGTGCGTTGCAGAGATAGGTGCAATAACACACGTAATTAAGCCATGACCACGTGGCCCCTCACGAGAACCTATCCCTGACACCTGGGTGAAACATTTACGACGAGAGAGACCTAGACGTTCCACAACATCTGAAGTTATGAACGATAACTGAGAGCCGCAGTCAATAACAATTCGGAGCGGATGGAAACAACCAGCACTATCTTGAATTCGTGCAATGGCAGTACCCAACAATACTGATGTGGGGTTTGGGGACTGGGCTGAACAAGAAAGAGATTGTTGTGGAAGATTGCCCCCACTTGAGGGACCAGGAGCAGCTTGGGATACGCTGCGGTCCACTTTCGCGTTGCTCGCAGTGTTGGTCATAGCGGGCGTAACTATTGAGCCTGAATTACGGGTGTCTAAATGTAGCAGAGTATGGTGTCGACCGTTACATCGCCTGCATGTAAACTTCGAGGAACATTTGTCAGCCATGTGCGAACTAGCTAAGCAGTTGAAACATAGTCGAATCTCCTTGCACTTCTCACGACGTTGGGAGGGAGCAAGTTAGAGAAATGTCTGACAATTTAAGAGACGATGATTTTCGTTACATAATAAACAACTAGGGACTAAATTATCTGACGTGGAAATAAGGGCCCGTTGCTTGGGTGCCGAGTTGTAACTGACAGCAGAACCTTTTGCTTGGGGTTTGGTCTTTTGAGAATCAACCTGAGAGCGCTGTAACACGCTGACGTAATCTTTGAGGAACTTTGTGAACTGTTCCACAGTAGGAACTTGACGTTTATCACATTGTATCTCGAATTGTCTCTTGGTACTGGGTTCTAGATTGCGTAAGCCGATATATACCAGGAGGTAGTCTGCAATATTAATGTTGAGGTTTTGAAGTGCCTTAACATTCTCGTGGTAGGTTTGAAAGTAAAGGCTTAGACCGGAAGCAGATTCTGACTGTTGTGGGCGTATCGAAAATAACTTGTCCAAAATGCTGTTGGCAAGATTGCGTTCATTTTGATACTCTTCAACTAATAAGTCCCACACAATCGCGTAATTATTTACTGTGACTGGTAAACCCTTTACGAGGCTCAGTGGAGCGCCCGTAAGTGTGGAAATTAAATAGTGGAACTTTTGAACGGGATCGATAGTTAATTGCATCATTGTGCACTAGGCTACAAAACATGTCGTAGAATGTTTGCCAGTGAGTCAACGTGCCGTCGAACTTGATAAGCTCTATCTTCGGTAGACGCGCACGGCTGTGGGGCGATGAATCTGTAGGTACGTTGCGATCAGCTGTCCCAGGCGGTGACGTGATGCGCGCGGCGACCACTTGTATCGCGAAATACATTTCATCAAACGCAATCAAGCATTGTTCGTTAGGCACATATTCTGGATCTATTTCTAATTTTAGCAAGTTAATATCTAAAGTTAATTCCTCAAAAGCCTGCCTGGTTTCTTCCAGTTTGGCGTATCTCGCTCTAAAGAGAGGCAGCTTTGACACATCTTCTACTTCTCTACTCAAATCAAATAGAATTTGTAACCGACGAAACAATGTTTCTTGTCTATTTGTAAGCTTCGTAACATTCCGTTCCTTATCTCTTCTCGCTGCTTCCGCCATCGCTAATCAATTGATTATTGACTACTGACAATCTAGGGGGTGGCTAATTACGTCACAAAACACTGCATGAAATAACAGTGAAAGTGCGGGGGATACGACAACAAAATTCCTCAACGGACAAGACAGCAAAATTAATAAAACGAAGTAGAATTTCAAACACTAGAAAAAGAAGCTCAGTAAAAGAATACACCCGGCCCGGAGGACCATTTTTATGTACAGTAGGTGGGTGCGTCCTATGCCTACTTGATATTTTCGCCGGTTCGGGTTTGCCGAACTTTCTTCTTCTTGGAAAAGGGGGGGGGGGGGGTGGACAGTGCATACAAAATAATGACTTACCAATAACCAAAAACAAAACGAGTAATAATTACGTTGGGGCCGAATCCACTATTATAGGGATAGGGAACAAGGGGCCGTACCCATAGGGAGACAAGACAAGAAATATATGGGTACTCAC
This sequence comes from Isoperla grammatica, assembly GCA_945910005.1. Taxonomy (NCBI): domain Eukaryota; kingdom Metazoa; phylum Arthropoda; class Insecta; order Plecoptera; family Perlodidae; genus Isoperla; species Isoperla grammatica. The sequence goes on from OX246737.1 coordinate 64,703,370, forward strand.
GTATATCTGTATGCAGGGCACGAGATACAAAATAATCGCTGGGGGGGCTATTGTTTTACGGACATTAACTAGCTAGACAGACAAAATTAATTAGTGTTTTGGTAAATTACTCCAAATATTATGCGGTTATTCTGAAGCTTTCGCACCATCTTTAGCTTCTAACAATGACATGAAAATGTTTTCGGCTTTATCATTATCTGCAGATACATTGCAGCGCAAATATAAAATGACAACCGCCTTCCGAAAGAGTGTGCCCTTATCAAGCATAAATGCAAAATATGGATTGTTTTTTTTTTAGATTTGAAACCAGGTTTGATTTCATCTTATCTGCTATATGCACTTTAATGGATGCACAACTGAAATCTGAACGATGTATTTGTCCTACCTGAACACCATTCAGCTCTTGTAACATCATTAAAGACTTCTGCTTTTTAAACGAACTGGCGTCTTTAGCAATTTCATAAGCGGTTCGAAATGCAACAGCAGTTTCCTGATGCAATTTCATAGAGATTTCTCGGACTGCGGTAGGCAGAACTTGCTCTTCTTGATTTTTTATTATTTTAGCAGCACTCTTATGTCCATCGGAATCTCTGTGCAAGTATACTTTATTTCGAAGTTTTTTTTAATCTTTCCCTCTAACTGTGCCGTTTATCCATTCTGGAGCAATATGCATGCCTCGTTTCTCATCGTCAGATAACAGCGATTTTACTTGTTTGCATATCAGGCACCCTAGTTGGGTGAAACACGCGTCTTCGTTAATGTACAGCCAATCAACTTTCTGTTTCCACTCATTACACTGCTTGGAAGACCACCACGCGCAGTATACAGCTGATTTATTGGAGACACTAACACTAACAATGGGTTGAACAATTCATTCAAGTGCTAAAAATAGAGATGTACCTTACCTGCCGGCAAGTATACCACTAGTGACTTCCAAATCTTAAAACACAAAATGCAATTAGAAGCATTTTCGTTTCTTGGTCATTTCACAAATTCTGGGAAAATACTAAATAAATAATCGTTCAAGATAACTGAGGGGGCTTTGGCCTAGGGCCCCCTTGGAGCTCAACGCCGAATGGGCCCAACTGTTTGCTCGGGGGGCTATGGCCCCCCGAGCCCCCCCATATCTCACGCCCTGTCTGTATGCGATGTTCTGTTGTTGATAGTTGACAGGCCAGTGTGTCCTCCCTCGTCGTCACGGTAAGCAGTCCACGCTGATAGTATCACGTGACTGCGCATATAGGGATGCGCAATTCTCTCGAAACATTATTACGTATACTGGGTAAATGAAGGGGAGGGAGGGGGGTGAATCAAGAGTAATAATGGAAAGTGGATTAAATATGTATATTCACCTAAATAAATACAAACACCTTAACCGAACAGAACCATCGAAACCATTCACAAAATAAAACTAAAGTAGGCTACATTCTCAAATTCACACCTTCCTGTATTGAAATGTTTATTGTTTGACCAGAATTCCATAATCTCCTCGGACGTGTATGCCGAAGACGTCGACCAAGGTGAAAATGGGACAGTGACTTACTTTGTCGACGGCTACGATGCTGCAAGCCGTCCTATGGAAGGGCTACCGGCCGAACTCTTTGGCATCGATGCTGTAAGCGGCCAAGTCAGAGTCCTCGACAATCTGAACGGGCTCTGGGGTATTTACAATCTGCACTTGCTGGTGAGTACTTGGAAGCCCTGGTCCGACGCCCGAAAACACTCATTTCCAACTATGTCGGGCTGAGATGGTTGCCACCCTTGTCAAGAGCATGAAACTTTCAATGCCATGAAACTTTCATGACTCAGCTTGCCAGGTTCAATCTTCCTCCTGCTTCTCCACCAATTTCTTCCACTCTCTTACGTGCTCCAACTTCTTCTCTCTTTTCAAGTGGTCCCAAGATTCGTTTCTATCTTCAACCTCTCCTTCTGTCAAGCTCTCCACTTCTCTTTTGGTATAATTATTATTGTTTGTTATGTATGATATATTTTTTATTATGTTGAGTACAAATAGACAATGGTGAATAAAAAAAAATTTATAATAACAACATTAGGCATAGTAAAAATTGCGGTATTAAACAAATTGACCTACAACCGAACATATACTCATAGATATACAACAATGTAATATGGAACGCATTAATAACATTATGTAGGATAATAGTGTAGATACTCTGTAAATCGTTTTTATGAATTGAACGACACGGGAATACTATTTTTTCACTAACAGATGTATTTTTGCAGGCAAAGGACAATCCTACAAACACTGCAAACCAAAGCACGACTCCTCAAAGCTTCAAGATATGCGTACAAGACATTAACGATAATCCCCCTGTCTTCCAGTTCCCCCTAGCAGGGAAGACCATACGTCTTAGGCAGGTGAGTGTACTTTGTACCTGATAATGATACTTGCTCGTATGAAACTTATTTAGGCAGCTGGGAAGGTATGTCCGAAGGCTGATGGGGGGTGGGGGGGTGGGGGGGGGGATATTAAATCATAGTATTCGCTGGGCTAGCCACAGTCAAATGTCCGGTATCGGGAATCAAACCAGTGACCTCTCGACTTAAAGCCATCTCTAGTGTAGAGGGGAAGGAGTGATACATGGATACTACATTACAACCAAACAATACCCAAAACTTGGACAATCAATCAATCTTTTCTTCTGAAGATGCATCCTTAATTTAGTTCAGATTGACTAAGCAATTATTCAGATTATTAGTAGGAATAAACTATGACATTCTTTTTTTAATATTTCATAAGCAGATATATCTTAATCTATAATCTAGATCTCTGTAAATATTACCTCTTTACAACACCAACTGTTGTAATTGAATGCATGTATTTCAATAATGTGTCATTAAAGACAAACAAATAATGATCATGCTGTGGGTCCACTTGATTTCAGCATAAAGTTGTTCCAGAGAAACTTATGGTGAATGTTTACGTCATGAGATGAGGGAGTCGGAGCCAATCAGCGAGTGGCTTTAACAAATACTGACATTTGTTTGGCTAATGGCTCACTCATGTATGACGTCGGCCTCTACAAGATTGCTGTGGAACGAAGCAGTGTTGGATTTTACATGTACAGTCTGTCCGCTCATTGAGAAACGTAACGTTTATAGCTAATGACCAATGTTTGTCTAAAGACCGGGAAATAGGGTTTAAAGGGCCAACAGGTAGTGCGCTGTTGTAATTTCCTTGCAATTCTTTTTCTTATAAATTGAGACATTCTTTCGACTTCCGTTATTATAAAATTGGCAACCGTGTTTTTCTAGTAAATCTTGGTTTACAAGCCGATTTTGGTTCAATACACAAACATGGGTCTTTAGCTCTAAATGTTTCGTTTCTACTATGAGCGGACATACTATACAGTACCGTTATACTGTAGTGCTCACTTCTCGGAGTCGAATCGACACATATTGAATGTCGTTGATTTATTTATGGTCCCTCCCAACATTAAATTCGTCGACTGTGTTTTGTGTTTCAGTCTCAAACGATTGGTGGGGACTTGATCGATACGAACAACCAAACTTTGTCTTTGATTGAGGCAAGCGACGCCGACGACGGCGACAATGCTCTGGTGATGTTCTCCCTTGGCGCAGGTACAATATACTCTAGATTATACACCGATTGAAGGCGGGAGTGTTATTGTCATAGGGCCTCCACTGATTAGGTTTGTATTATCAATACAAATGTTTCATGTGCAAACCAATTTGATTTATATGTATTTTGAATTTTTTAGAGCACATTTTCAAAGATTTCATTATTACTTTAAAACCTATTCACATACATACTTACGAACAAAGGCACGTCTAATACATATACGATATAGTATGAAATAATAATAATAATAATAATAATAATAATAATAATAATAATAATAATAATAATAATAATAATAATAATAATAATAATAATAATAATAATAATAATAATAATAATAATAATAATAATAAAAGGAATAATGAACACAAAGGTACACATTTTGTATTTCTTGCTTTTTTGCTCTCGAATTCAAACGCTTTAAATTAATTAGTCCCACACTGAAAATCAGTTTCGTTACTGAGGGGTTAGACTCCAAATATGAATTTATTTAATTTAATTATTTAGTGAAAATGAGAACACGTGACCATGTGATACAGACTTGAACAAGTATGAAGTTAATGGCTTTCTGAATCATGAAATATTTATCATGCAACGCTTTAATCTTCTGCGTTTCGTGGTGTCGTTCTATAAGAGAGACTCAAGCTAATTTATTCGGTGCATAAACTGTATTTTACGGATATACCAGCGTCGTGGATAATAGAGTATGACTCAAGGTAAGACTCATTCACAACCACACATACAGCCAGGTTTTTCTTTTGTTTAGTAACTGGCTTGATATGTGTGTGTTATCCCATGTGATGTTCATATCAAAGATTACAAACTAGTTTGTAATCTTTGATCATTATTATTTGTCTCTGTCGTTGTACCTAACAAATATAACATGCAGAAACCCAACATAACAGTTTTTTTTTTTATATTATTTATGAATACACAATTTTTGGTGACTACTGACTATACATATTATGCGTCTAAAGTATGTGTACTACTACAATCGTATCCAAGGCTCACAATTTGTGCATAGAGTTTGAACGTGTTTCAGTGCAGACAATATGTAGAATATGGGACAGTTCAGTAAATATGGACACAGATTTAGTAGGTCAATCAAAAGTTTATTGTTAAAAAAGAAAACTAAACTTTCAGCACAATTACGAGTAAAGTTCTGCTAGTTAAGTAATTGAATAATGTAGTAGTATAAATCAATAGCTGAATGTTTGAATATGCTTTAGGAAAATGGTTTATATAAAATAAGTACTGAAGTAAGCCAATGTTTATAATTCAGCAAACAGAATAAGGCAAGTATTACTGTAAACAAACCAGTTATTTCATTTAAGCTAGTAAGTGAAAACAACCCACGTGTATTGAAAAGTGTCCATGAATACGAAATACATTAACCAGCATGAAGGCTCATATTTGTATCAAACGAGCGACCATCATAAAATAAAAAAAAAAAATAGAATGACAGCGACTTCCGTTGAAATATTACACTTGTGCGTAGCAGTGTGTTTTGTGACCTATTATTATAATATACATACGCATTGTACGCCTGCCTAATGCGGGATTCTGACCAACGTCCCCCGAAGGTACGTACCTCGAACCTGCGCCCCCAACGTATGAGGTCACGGCCACAATCTGCGAAGGAGGAATTATCTTTACAAGTCGAGACAAACAGACTTGAAGAGCATACAAATATTGTGAAGCGTTATTACAAGCTAAGCAATGTTTTGTATTATCTATCAGAAACCATACCAAATATTACCAATACCATTGTATTTTTGTTTCAGGTGAAGCTACGACTTTCTTCGAGGTTGATAATAATGTCAACGAAAAGAACAAAGCAAAGCTGAAGCTCATTAAAGAGCTCAACTCTCCTTCCAGAACTTTCGAGGTAGGACAAAGATTTATTTTAAACCATACCGTGCCATAAGCAGCAGGAGTAGTGGTTGTTGTTGTGGTTGTTTTTGTTGTTAGTGCTGACATTGTGGTGACAAAGCAGACACTAATTGCGTAGTTTGATCTCAAAATTGAGTAATGTATATATTTAAGTTTATTTAATGGAATTTCTCTAGTCATTTTCTCATTATACTATTGGCAACACCTGCTGCCAATAGTATATTTGTAAATTCACCATGCCAAATCTATGCACATTTCTCACTAAAATAATAGTAAAATGCTCACATTAGGCAGTAGACTGCATGAAACCTACAACAGTACATGAGGGATTTACTCTCAATTAATTGTAAAATGATCACAGTAGACTGCATGAAACCTACAATACTACATGAGGGATTTACTCTCAATTAATTGTAAAATGATCACAGTAGACTGCATGAAACCTACAATACTACATGAGGGATTTACTCCCAATTAATTGTAAAATGATCACAGTAGACTGCATGAAAAGACATGAGAGACGAAGAGGAAATAATGGAAAAATGCTCACAGTAGGCAGTAGACTGCATGAAACCTACAATACTTTACATGAGGGATTAACTCTCAAGTACTTGTAGAATACTCTTAGACTGCATGAAACCTACAATACTACACGAGGGATTTACTCTCAATTAATTGTAAAATGATCACAGTAGACTGCATGAAACCTACAATACTACATGAGGGGTTTACTCTCAATTAATTGTAAAATGATCACAGTAGACTGCATGAAACCTACAGTACTACATGAGGGATTTACTCTCAATTAATTGTAAAATTCTCACAGTATACTGCATGAAACCTACAATAGTACATAAGGGATTTACCCTTAAATGTTCACAGTATATTGCTTGAAACCTACAATAGTGCAAGAGGGATTTACTCTCATGTACTTGTAAAACTCGTATTATGCTATGAATAGACTGCCATGTAAGTATAAGAGAATTATAACCACAAATAAGAAAAATCCTAAAACAACATAGGTAGGGTTGGACAACATAGGATATAGGTAGGCTAATAATAGCTGGAGGTAGCTAGTTATTGCTAGCGTTGAAATTCACTAGACCTGGCAGGATGTAGCTAGGCTAGTTATAGCAAGTGGTAGCTAGTTACATCTAGCGCTAGAACTGGCTAGACTTGGCATGCCATAGCAAGGATAGACATAGCTAGAGGTAGCTAGTTATCGCTCGCACTAGTCCTGACTAGATATGGCAAGATATAGCTAGTCTAGTAACAGATAGAACTGGCTAGATCTGGCAGGTTATGGCTAGCCTAGAAATAGCGAGACTTGGCAGGCCATTGCTACACACACATATCTAGAATTTGTTAGTTATAGCTATAACAAGATAAAGTAAGAGCACGCTAGTAATAGCTAGTGGTAGAACGTTTTTTAAGAAAAACACATTGTTTTCAACAATTTAAAACAGTGGTGTTTTACTAGGGACATAATATCTTGATATTATGTACCTATTAAAACGCCACTGTTTTATACACACAGTGGTGTTTTACTAGGGACATAATATCTTGATATTATGTACCTAATAAAACGCCACTGTTTTATAAATCGCAGTGACAACGCTTGATATATTGTCAGCATCCAAAACAGTGAAGTCTGTTCACGTCAGCAATCTAAAACAGAGGAGTTTTATTAGGTACATTACACAGTATCAAGCAAAATCGCAGTGTTAACGCTAGCAATCTAAAACAGTGGAGTTTCATTACGTACATATCAAGCTTAATCGCAGTGTTAACGTCAGCAATCTAAAACAGTGGAGTTTTATTAGGTAGATATCAAGCTAAATCGCAGTGTAAACGTCAGCAATCTAAAAAAATGGAGTTTTATTAGGTACACAATGTCAAGCCAAATCACAGTAATAATGTATGCGACATGGTTGCGGTCACGAGAAAATATGAATCCCAGCATGTCAGATTGGTGATGAGCGAGGTCTAAAACAGAAATAGTGTAATGTTAATTTTTGACAACAATTTGCTGCAGGCCAACTTCATGTAGGCAAGTTCATCTGCAAAACAACAAAATACAAACGTATGGTATATATGGTACTGAAACAAAAGTTAACAACATCAGCGTTGAAACTCTTGTCTCCTACACCTGCGACTTGTTCGTTCAAAATGCCGAACAAGAATACGGCTGTTGGCTGAGTGCACGGAGGTCGGCTAGCCCATCCCTGTAGTGTAGGTAGTGGTATTGTAAAAATTTGAAATGCTAACGGTCAGCGTTCCTTTCACTGCGTGGTCATACCATGTAGAATGCATCTCTCAATCACGAATAAATACCCAAGTTTTGCGACAACATGATTGTAATGTGTGTCCTTCAATCTTCATACATACTTACATATTACATATTATTACGATGACGATGTTTGGGGTTTTACATCCCATATGTTTGCAATGAGGCTAATCGAGATGATGAGTGGTTGATTATGAGGATGAAAAACCGCCACATGACATCCATATCCAAACAAGGATTCGAACCAGGAACGCAGAGGCCGCGTTGTACTAGACCAACGCCTGATCGACCTCGGCCAATTGCGTCGGCCATAGTATTACAATAATGCAACTGATAGAGACACGAGCGTCTACTCGAGAGCCACCGGTTCGATACTTGCTACCGGCAACTGTGCTGTAACTGAAGTTTTTTAATGATGGTAACAGGCTTGATCAGTAACAGCTCACAAGGACTAAGGATGAATGCCCGGATTGAGCCAAACTAATAGCCCTCGAATATCCTTCATTCATTCCTCATTCCGCCTGGATAGAGTATGCAATTTTCCTTGGAACGTTTATAAGTATCATTATCATTATCATTATAATTATGAATTCACATTTTTAACTTTCATGGCCCGGTATTAATAAAATAAAAATAAAACGGGATGTTCCACCGCCTCGTATCGTGTGTAATAAGATGTCCCCTCACAGACGGGACGAAACGTCAAGATAAGGATCACCTTTTACTCACCACGCGGCGAAACATCCCGTTTCAGTTCTAATTTTATTTAATTATCATTATATTACTTTCATTATTATTATTATTTTATTTTTTATTTAAAGTGATTGCAGTGCAATTTATAATATGTTAGTGCTGGTGGTCGGACTAAGGCCCGGTATTACAACGCCCGGCTAAATATTCAGACCACCGTTAACTTGTTTTCTCCATGGCAACCGCCAGTCAGAAGCGTGGCTTCAGAGGAGAAAACAAGTTAGCGGTGGTATAAAACATATTTTAGCCGGGCGTTGTAATACTGGGCCTAAGTACAACATAATAGAATAAAATATAGAATAGAATAGACAATGGTTAGGTTACTATATTTTACGAATACAAAATTGATTATACCAAGTACCAACTGACTTTTATGTTATACCAATGAATCATTCACCTTACGATATTTTGCGTGTTCTTACGGCAAATCTTCATGCCGGAAAGGTACCAACTAAACAAATAGTGATTTATATGGTAACAAATAAGAAATAATATAATATTGTAAAATTTGTATTTAGTGTCATTAGATATGTAAACACGGAAATGGAAATATTAATAGAAATAGTTGGCATTTTATACCTACTATCTACGTAAGAAGGAGGCCTACTGATGGAACCTACATTTACACTTTGGTGAATACAAAATGTATCATTGGCGTTTTTCTGATATAATAAATGGTTTTCTGTCATTTGGTAACGGTGGCAATTACATTTTATATTTGTCGAGCGTCACCAATTAGTGAGCCGCAAATCTACAATTACACTTTGGTGAATAAAATATAGTACTTGTGTTTTCCGGATATAATAAATGTGTGTCCGGAATGTGTGGACACACTAGATTTGTACTGTGTAAAATCCCATATATTATTATCGTGTTGGTTTACTCCAAAAATAAAGTGCATTTAATCCCGTTTGTTTCCATTAATGAATAGTAGTTTTACCACTGAAAAAACGACTTTGTTCACTTCCCCATTATATAATGAAGAATTTCTCACATGCGACCTATGAGGAAAACACGTTTGACCAACAAGAATATATGGATCTTCAACAGGTCGTGCCCCAATTAATGTTAATAGGATTACAATAACTAAAAGCGATCAACATATAATTTTGTTGATCGAGTAAAATTGCATACCCCGGCATAACTTTTGCATTACTTTTATTTGAGAAGGGTACCCTTCTCAAATACAAGTAATTTCTGGGGTATGCAATTTTACTCGACCAACAAAATTATATGTTGATCGCTTTTAGTTATTGTAATCCTATTAACATGAATTGGAGCACGACCTGTTGAAGATCCATATATTCTTGTTGGTCAAATCCTTACTGTCCTATATTTTCCTACCAGTTGTTTAGGATTGTATGAACATAACATGGCTAAACGTAATCGTGACCTCACTCATTTTCACACATACGAATGTTAATTTGCAACTATCTCTATTGATCAGCCACCATCTAACTAAATCTTCGTTCTAACATCTATTCCAATGGGAATATCTTTGAACTTATTGTTGCTTCCAATCATTTTATTTCGATCGTTCTTCCTTCATCGCCATGAATCACTCCGTTATGGCTAATAATAGGCCTACATAATTTATAAAGGTGGACTGGTTTTGGAGTGAATTAAGAGTGATTTAGTCATCCTGAAGGTCTTAACTAGTTGACGGCTGGCCGGTAACTTTAAAAGCAGGTAAAGGTAAAAGGCCGAGACAATAAAAAGGAAGAATACAGCAAGCAAGAGAGCTGGGTTCGAAACCCACGGCGCTGTTCACTGGCGATGCGAACGAACCATGGTGAACATGAGAAGTGTCGGCGTCTGATCATCAAGAACACAAACCCGACTTGATACGGTTTATACTAGTACACGCAATGCGCGATTGAAAGAAACTGAATGAGGCAACATGAAAGGGATGAATCACAACATGAATCAAAATATAGACGAATACCTTCGCTTCGATTCAACAAAGCAACTAAAATGAATAAAAGTGACTTGACCAATAAGCAGTAATTTGTGTTCTTTATTTTCATTGCACATACACGAATAAAATTACAATAAGAAAATACGTAATACACATTACTTTTTAGTAAGATACAGGGCACGATGTCACCCTTAAGCCGTTTAAAACAGTTAATTGGTTGAAAAGTTTCGAAAAGACACCTCAAATTCAATTTTTATGCAAACATTTGAAAGAACGTAAAAAAACATGCACAAACGACTTACACGCGTACCTAAGTGTGAATTTACATACAATAAATATAAGACATTAATGAATTAGTACCACTGCACGTTTTGAGTTCCCGTCACTAAAAAAGGAAACGATACAGAAAACGCACATGCAAACACAACCTCGACGAACAAGGCAATAAGATGGGATCGAAAAATAATGCAAAAGGCAAATATTATAAGAAAATTGGGAATTCGTGTGGTAAAAATAGTGTAACCAATGAGTAATTATCCCTCACTTGATATTAACATGCTTGAATGAAACAAAATGTCGTTGGAGAAATTTACGAAACAACCATCATTGTATGAGACCTATAAGTTCTACTGCTAATGTTGGGTTTCAGCTAATCATCATCGCAACGGACAAGGGGACCCCCTCAATGTCATCCCAGGTCAAGGTCGATGTCAAGTTCGTTCCGTACGGGAATCCACCGCCAGTGTTCGGCCAACCCGATGTCTCGACGTCATTCTCCGGTAAGCGTCTTAGATACTCCGCCAGAAATATGTTGCACATTGATTACTTTGCGGTATTTAATAGTAATTTGTATCTATGCACGTATTATGTGGCATTGCTATACCAAATTATGTACTAACTTAGCTTAAGGTGAATATATAGACCCCGGGCTGATTTCCCAAATATTCGTGAAACTTGGCTAACCAAAAGATAGGCTAATAAAAAACACCCCATATTGGGGGGGGGGGGGGGGGGGGGGGGGCGACATGCCCCAATATCCCCCATTTTACCACAAATTATTGCACACTTCGTTATGAGTGCAAAATTATGAATTCTGAAATACATTTTTGTAGGTTCCTTAAGAACACCTTTTTCATCACCGGAGTATTCTGAAAAACAATTTACTGCGATAACTTTAATTACTATACGATTTTGTTTGTCCTCCAGTACTAAACACGTACGATATTAAAAACTGTGAACCAATAGACTAAAAAATGTGTGCATCAAAAATTATCGCAAATAATTATTTTCAAGAATACTTTAGGTGATGAACAAAAAGGTGTTTACAAAACTTACACGTGTGCACTAATTTGCGGTAAAATGGGGGATATTGGGGGCATGCCCCCCCCCCCCCCCCTCCAAAATTGAGTGTTTTTAATTTGCCTATCTTTCTTCCGCCAAGTTTCATGAACATTTGACAAATCAGACTGGGGGGGGGGGGGGGACAAATCAAATCAGAGGGTCGATACATTCACCTTAATACCTATACTGATTCGTGTAATATTAATTATAATAACTTTTAAGATTTTAATTCATTGCACTAATCTGAGTGGTCATACACTGGTAAAATGTCATTGGAATGTATGAATAATCATGGGAAACCAACTCTGATAAAAATAATCCTGTACTGATTTATTCTGTGTCAAAAGGGTAGTTTCATTGAATTTTAAAATTTGGAGCGTCACATTATTCAAGATGGTGCATCTGCCTTCTAATTATTTCGTAGTTTGAGATAGACAATTGGGCGTCGCCTTGTGTTATTGAGCTATTGCTACCCACGAGGCTCTAATTTTTTATTTGAACGGTTTGATTCTCACAAACGGAAACTGAGTTTTTATTCATAATACGGATGCTGTTATTGAACCTATTAGCTTGGATATTCCACTGGAACTATCCATTTAACTTCATGTATCTTAGTCAGATACATTGAGAAAAAAATCCTCTGGGCAGGTTTTCTTTAAGTCGTTATTATTGTTATTGCTCTTGTTATTGTTAGTTGCTATTGATGTTGCAGAGAACGAGAAAGGTATGACTCAACCTCACTTCGAACTGCCGGAAGCTGTGGACGATGACAACGATGGACTGGATATAACAGACCCTAAGTGGGAGGATATCTATTACCACATCATTGGTTTGTACACCATATTGTGTTATACATTTTGAACCTAGCAACATGCCACCGCCTGTCTTTGACAATATATAGAGAATTCTGAAAACATTGTAAACTCACTTATTACAGAACAAGACCAATAACCAAAAATCTGTTTACAAATAGCATCACACGGTATAATAGTCTACTCTACCACTTGCTACAAAAACGCAAAATGAATTTAAATACGTACACAGAGCTGAATGTATTCACTACCTGTAGACAAAGTACCCAAACTATCAATATCTGACAACTTCAATCTTAATCAATAATATTTATTTTGTACTGATTCAATTAGTAGTTTTATTCTATGATATATGTATGTATGTATGTATGTATGTATGTATGTATGTATGTATGTATGTATGTATGTATGTATGTATGTATGTATGTATGTATGTATGTATGTATGTATGTATGTATGTATGTATGTATGTATGTATGTGTGTATGTATGTATGTATGTATGTATGTATGTATGTATGTATGTATG
>OX246737.1:64719001-64801501 GCA_945910005.1 Isoperla grammatica
CAGTTACGGTAATGTTGTGTGCTGCTTTAGTCGCAACTGACAGTCATAGTCACGGTATTGCTGTGTGCTGCTTTAGTCGCAACTGACGGTCACAGTCACGGTATTGTTGTGTGCTGCTTTAGTCGCAACTGACAGTCACAGTCAAAGTACTGTTGTGTGCTGCTTTAGTCACCACCTTCTCAATACGAAAATTATTCATGTGTTTATCTTATTACGGGCGATCCGCACAAATATTTATGGTTTAAGATAAAATATTAAACAAACGTTCACATATATTTATATGAAGATTTAATATTTAGTGTCAAGAACTAAAACGATTGTTTGGATATAATGCCTATTTAAAGTGACAGGATTTGCAGCCTATCTGCATTTTATTGATAATATGTTTATTGATGTTTGTTTATGTTTTTTGTTTAAAAAATAATGTGGATCGTTACTTTTAGATAGAAGATGAGAATGATTCACCTCCTGAGTTTGAAATGGATATTTTCTCTGGAGGAATCGCAACGGGTGACAAAAATGGCAACGTGATTCTCACACTGAAAGTAAGTCGCTGAAGTTTGTTTTATCTTGGGCTATAGAGACTTTCTTCTGTGTGAATGTTACTTTTCTTATATGTAATTTATCAATTATTTGTAACCAAAGATCCTCACTGAAGATCGTTCTTGTGAGTGAGTAAACAAGAAATACAAATCGTCACCAAAAGTCTAGTTCTCATGAACGCGGATGAGGCGAGATGATAGTTTGAACCAATCAGAAGAGTAGTAGGATCCATATAAACATGATAACGCCGGGAATGAAGCGATCCGTCAACATATTATTTTAAACTTACTTCACACTACTTTTCATTCGCTTTATACGTAGTTTATATACACTAACAATGTTATATTATGGACACAAATAAGTGATTAGGGAGCTGCGTGTAAATGTTCGATTGTAAATAGCTAATAGACTGGGGTTTAATTGCCTTTGAATGGTAACAAACCTTTTTGGAGAACTTAAATTACTTGTTTCTGACAATGGTCCTCTCTCTTGTTAATTTAGACGATGTGAGTGCAACAAAATATAATGTCACATAGTTATAGATTATTTTGCATTTTAAAGGTGCGATTGTCTAGCGAATCGATTGATTTGTAAACGCATTTCTCGTGCATTGCAACGTGCACACCATGTCATTCAAACGCAAAATATTAACCCAACACATGTGCAAACCTTATAATAAATAACTCTAAATTGATAGTAAATGAAATGTTTTGATTTATTGTGTGGAATGTGAGGGGGGCGGAGGCCCCTGGCTGAAAAGTTAGGGGGATACCCCGAACCCCCCCTCCCCCCCGTACTTGGCGTCTTTGAACCCAGTTGGCCTAGAGTGTCATTCTTACATAACTTCCAAATATGTTATTCTTATATATATATATGTATTATTATACATAATATTGTATATATAAATATATAATATTGCCAAAATGTAAGTGTGTGGGATGTAAGGGAAAGCCTAACTGGTCTTAATCACGCCTTAGAATAAAATATACCATCATATATGATAAATTTGGTTTTAGGCGAGTGACCCTGACCTCAATGACCCCGTGACTTACGAGATGTTTGGACCAATCAGAGTATCAGACTCCAGCCTGGATAACATCAAGGATCGAGCGTTCTCCCTGAATAAGAAGTCGGGAGACCTGAGTCTCGTGTTCGACCCAAACGATCAGATGTCGGGCTTCTTCGAGTTTCAAGTCAGAGCCCTGGATTCGTTTCCAGGTGCGCACAACAATGCTAACTAACATGGTAGTTTTATTTCTTTTAGTTTTTAGATAAGGGAAGGGGGGCAGGGGGCGACTTATAATGGACATGGCAGTAATTAAGTGAATAATCATCAATGGTGTGTTTTCAACAATAGTGTGTTTTACTTACAGGCATACAAAATACTTTTATTACAACAAAATCGTTCATAAAAGCGATAGTTTTACTATTGATAATGCTTGGCGAGTTATTTCTCGTTTTTTCTATACGTTTTTTTTTTATGAGAAACACAATTTTATTAAATTATAAACAAGCAAGATTACATACATTCTTCATAAAATTTCCTAAGTAGATAACTTTTAACATTTTAACATACAATTAAGACAAAAGCATAAGGGTTGGCAATTCGAAAAGACAATATATATATAACATGAGGAAAAAAAGTTGAAAAAAAAAACTCTTCGGAGTTTATATATATACGTTAGATTGTACTTTTCGTAAGCCGAATTTAAAGCAATAGTGGTAGTAGGTAGAGGCGAGGATATCTGCGGATATCCACATGAAATTGGCGGGATGGGGCACGTATATGCGGTTTGCATAACTTTTGAATACTTCTTAATAAATTGGATTTATGAGTTAGATTAGTGACGGATTTCAGTGGCATACCGTTAGAAATTGTATTCACGCACCTCATTGTTGAAATCTCCGAACTCTCAATTGAGTCCATCAGTACGCGTCATAAAGTGGGTGCGGGTGAGATCTTGTGAGCGGGAGATGCAGGTGTATAGCAAGGCATGTCATATTCGAATTGCGAATGTGGGTTGACTGGGCAGGACAACACTGTAAATGTGGCCAAAATAAAGAATTTAGTTTTTTTTATGTAAAATTTTGCTTGTAAATTCCAAATAATATCAAAAGGCACTTAATTATTAATTAAAAGGTATATTTTATATATTTTGGTTTATATAGCTTTGCTTTGTGGAAATCTGGGTTCATGTACTAAACTTTGGATGGTTATTTTTCCCATTCTAAATTATAACATGTTAAAATAGTAGAAACAAAATAACTTTCATATTAATTGATGGATTGATGTGTTTTCGTATGTGCCGATGTTGTATTATTTTATTTTATCTTTGAAAGTATGTTGGAACTTTTTCTATAACGAATTTAGAAGCCAAGATATAATTTTCCTATTTTTTTTTTATTTTTAAATTTATATTGCATTTACATAATTATTCTAGTTTGTAATTAAAAAAAGAATAACCATATGCTATGCCACAAAAAAACCACCATACTTTCAAAGATGCTAATAATGCCTTTACAATAAGCCTATGTGTATTTTTAGATTCATTATTGCCGGAATTTATTGGTTCCCTAAGTGCATTGTTTAATCAAAAAACAGTGTTTAATTTTAAAATATAGAACAATGAAAAAAGTATTTTTAAATATAATTTTTCATATTGATTAACGAGTATTGAAAATTTCAGCTAATTGGATGGTAAACACAGAAATTAGAAATTTCAGTGGGGATCCTCCCTTTCTCAACAGTTAGTGAAGCCAGATGATAAAAAAATATAATTGGTACATTTTGTCCTTCAAATACGGAAAACATGAACAAACAAAACCACATCTCAAACCAGAGCTGTTAAAAAACTAAGCCAAATTCCATTGTATTTTGTCGTGGAGATTTCGTCTGATGGCAATTGAGATTAACTGAAAATGTACCTTATCTTTGTTGCATATGAATCACCTTCGAAAAGTTTGGCTGTTAATGACCACTAACCAGATGAACCATTCATTGGCCTTTACGTCGCTGCTCGCACTGAAGGGTAAAGCCTGTATTACACGGTCAAACTTTTTCATCCAACTCCTTGAATTCAATGACAAAAGCGCATCAATAAATAATTCCTATTGATGTATTTGACTACATACTGACTGATTTTGATGCGCTTTTGTCCTTGAATTCAAGGAGTTGGATGAAAAAGTTTGACCGTGTAATACAGGCTTTACTACATTCCATCTATGACGAGTGAAATGTTTGACTGACTAGTCATGTCTGATCTGTTTAGGTGGCGGTGATGATCACATGGCTACTGCTGGAGTAAAGGTGTTCATAATCTCGGTGTCAAATCGAGTCACATTCAGATTCCGCAACGACATAACAGTTGTCGAGGATAACAAGGATAATGTAAGTAGACTCTCCATGCAGTAGGTAAACTCTCTATGCAGAAAGAGACTCTCTATGAAGTGAGAGGGACTCTTTATGCAGTATAAGTAGACTCTCCATGCAGTAAGTAGACTCTCCATGCAGTAGGTAAACTCTCTATGCAGAAAGAGACTCTCTATGAAGTGAGAGGGACTCTTTATGCAGTATAAGTAGACTCTCTATGCAGTAAGTAGACTCTCCATGCAGTAGGTAAACTCTCTATGCAGAAAGAGACTCTCTATGAAGTGAGAGGGACTCTTTATGCAGTATAAGTTGACTCTCTATGCAGTAAGTAGACTCTCCATGCAGTAGGTAAACTCTCTATGCAGAAAGAGACTCTCTATGAAGTGAGAGGGACTCTTTATGCAGTATAAGTAGACTCTCTATGCAGTAAGTAGACTCTCCAGGCAGTAGGTAAACTCTCTATGCAGAAAGAGACTCTCTATGAAGTGAGAGGGACTCTTTATGCAGTATAAGTAGACTCTCTATGCAGTAAGTAGACTCTCCATGCAGTAGGTAAACTCTCTATGCAGTAAGAGACTCTCTATGAAGTGAGAGAGACTCTTTATTCAGTAAGTAGACTCTCTATGCAGTAAGTAGACTCTCTATGCAGTAAGAGACCCTCTATGAAGTAAGAGCGACTCTTTATGCAGTAAGTAGACTCTCTTAGCCGTTAGTAGACTCTCTATGCAGTAAGTAGACTCTCCATGCAGTAGCTAAACTCTCTATGCAGTAAGAGACTCTCTATGAAGTAAGAGAGACTCTTTATGCAGTAAGTAGACTCTCTTAGCCGTTAGTAGACTCTCTATGCAGTAAGTATACTCTCTAAGCAGTAAGTAGACTATATCTAAGCAGTAAGTAGACTCTCCATGTAGTAAATAGACTCTCCATGCAGTAAGTGAACTCTCTATGCAGTAAGAGACTCTCTATGCTGTGAGAGAGACTCTTTGTGCCGTAAGTAGACTCTCTATGCAGTAAGTAGACTCTCTAAGCAGTAAGTAGACTCTCTAAGCAGTTAGTACTCTAAGCAGTAAGTAGACTATATCTAAGCAGTAAGTAGACTCTCCATGTAGTAAATAGACTCTCCATCCATGCAGTAAGTAGACTCTCTATGCAGTTAGAGACTATCTATTCTATGCAGTAGGTAGACTCTCCATGCAGTAAATAGACTCTCTATGCAGTAGGTAGACTCTCTATACATGATTGACTATCACGTGCAGTTTATTTACAAAATTAAAGCGTTTTGTAATCTGTGTGTTCTCATTGACGCACTGCTAGAAATGGTCATATTAAAGCAGTTAGATAAGGAGTTGAGCACAAACACAATCCGGTATCTGTGGTTGAGGTAAACATGAGAGTATAGAGGGGACTATCAAAGCGACTATGACTACATATATCACGCGAGATTAACGCGCATTGGATGAAGGCGCCTTGGTTCCAATCGGTTGCAGAGTGTGATATCAGCTTCGTATATCACGTAAATCTGAAGCGCCCTCATCTAAGCCGACTGCGAATTCAGCCAATCACATCACAAGCCGTGGTTGTGCGCGCATCACAGAGCCGGTTTGACGTGTATACTGTATATCACTTAAATCAAAGCGAATTCAAACCTCCAACTCGCTTGCCAAAGTGTATTGGATCGGAGTCACCTTGAGATAAATTCAACGTGTATCTGCATACTCGCAACCGATTAGAACCAAGGCGCCTTCATCCAATGCGCATTAATTTTGCGTCATATACGTAGTCATTATACAGCAACACAAAACAAGGTTTACGATCAATTAACGGAAACCAGATTGATTTCATTTTGGAAATATTAATGAAAAGAGTATTTGCGAAACAAAATACCTTACAAAAACTGCGACTTTGATGCATATCTAAAAGGAGACACATCACACAAACATAACATACACCGTTGTACGCCACGACTCACATATATATGGGACAGAGAACAGGCTTGCGTCAAGGCGTCCTATTTTGGCGCAAAGTGACTCACACTCAGGGTATGTTCCAACTTGGTTTTTCGTAGTGGACTAAGCTTAGTTATACTAATCGAAAGGAAGCGACGTCACAAGCAGACGACCAATGCTTCTTATTTGGCTAGTGGTTAGTGGATAGTGGGTAGTGGCCGAAAGTGTACACTACGACACCGACTAACCCACTAAACCAAGATGGTTGATACCAGCCATCACAGCTGATACTTTTAGGTTAGGAAAATACTCAACCAGGTATTGAATGTAAGTGGAAGTATTATTTTTTTGTCTTTATTTCCATTAGATGATTGATAACAATAAACTTTGTCTTGGCATACTAGGTGGCGTGTCCAAAGCTGTTAGTGTTTAGTGTGCAGCAGGTTAGTGGTTAGCAGGCGATAATCAAGCTGGAACACACCCTCACACTCAAATATCAGTGAACAACCAGAACGCAGTTTCAAAATCATTTCAATGAGTGATAAATCAACGGATTTGTGCCAGAAATGAAAGGTCGCTCTTGGAGTCCAAAAAAAGAGTCTCGTTGATTTCTGACACATTGCGTTGACCAATCACTCATTGGAATGAATCCTAACTGCGTTGAGTGTTCGTTTTTTTTTTTAGCGCTCAGAAAACAAGGTTAAAATAGGACACGAAAATGTTACTTTAATGGCATGTAAAGGGTACACAGAACGGCTTTAGTTTAGTGGAAAAGAAACTTGTGAGCTCAGGAAGAATTCGACATATTATCTTACATTAGGATAATCAAAGGCACCTCAGCACAAACATTTCAATATTTGTAAATTGTTCACAAGAAATAAAAAAAAACTGCGTGTTTCGGGTTATAGCAAACCCATACAACATGAACTATAAGTATTCGTTC
Organism: Isoperla grammatica; assembly: GCA_945910005.1. NCBI lineage: Eukaryota > Metazoa > Arthropoda > Insecta > Plecoptera > Perlodidae > Isoperla > Isoperla grammatica. Next base: position 64,725,804 of record OX246737.1, read on the forward strand.
TATATTTATGTAATTTGTTGTGCAGTAGTCACAACAACATCCACGTCTAGGTAACCTATCTGTACTTACAAATTCGCAAATGTTTAGCCTGCTAAGGTTGGCTACATCAGAGATGTGTGATCGATGTGATTCGGTCGACGTCATGTGACCTATAGTTGTCGAATACGTCGTAGAACGGTAGAATAAATCATAATAATGTTTATTGTGTAAAGAGAACACTTTTATTTTTTTCTAAATACTTAGTAAATACCCAATCTTATCAGACTTTCCAATGCTTATACGATTATACATTCTCAATTACAATTTTTCGACATCATCCCATCCATATAAGGGACTTAGCCCTATTCGTCACACACAATTGATACCGCTTATGCATCCTCTACTGCTACTCTATTCTGGCTTGAAAAATTCCCTCTTCAATGGAGTTCAGAACGTGTAAAGAGAACATTGCAGAACGTTCTATGTAATCATACGATGACGACATGTTCTTGTTTACAGATGACCAACGTCTTCTCTGACGTCATCAAATTCAGCTGTACCATCGACTCGGTGGAGCGCGGTGGACGGTGACGATATGTTCTTGTTTACAGATGACCAACGTCTTCTCTGACGTCATCAAGTTCAGCTGTACTATTGACTCAGTGGCGAGCGCGGTGGACGGTGACGATATGTTCTTCTTTACAGATGACCAACGTCTTCTCTGACGTCATCAAATTCAGCTGTACCATCGACTCGGTGGAGCGCGGTGGACGGTGACGATATGTTCTTGTTTACAGATGACCAACGTCTTCTCTGACGTCATCAAGTTCAGCTGTACTATCGACTCAGTGGCGAGCGTGGTGGACGGTGACGATATGTTCTTGTTTACAGATGACCAACGTCTTCTCTGACGTCATCAAGTTCAGCTGTACTATTGACTCAGTGGCGAGCGCGGTGGATGAAGACGGAGCGAGGGTGGAGAACCAGACAGACGTTGTCACGCACTTCATTGACCCCGTCAAGAACGAGGCTGTTGAGGCCGTCAAGATCACAGAGTAAGTTACGCTAGCGCCCCGCATAACGATAATAAGCAGATACCGGAACCCCTGAGGTGAATTTAGTTGAAATAGATTGCGTGGAGTGGCCGCGTCTTTTCAGAGAACTGCACATCTATGACGTCACGGTTCCGAGGTACGAGATAACATTCAGGAAACCCCCAATAATGTCTCCTTTTGTATGTTGGCTCGCGTCTTGTGTCAGGTATTCTCTTGCAGGACAGATACAGGGTGGTCAAATAAATTATTGTGGGGATAATTGGTCAGCGTGCTTTCATTTCAAGTTGGAGTATTTTTAAAGCAGTATTTTCAGGTAACCAATGCATAGACACCGTGTAGAAGGAGGGATCAACGCAGTTCTCCTTCTAAATTGGGCTAAACACTTGTTACTGGCTTCTTATTAGTTGAATTTTACAACATCGTGCTGTGATTGGTAGATATGTGTCCTCGGACTCCACGTGGAGTGCTGCTACCTGTCTTTCCTCTGTCGCCAGACACTTGTAGCAATTATAGCACAAAGGGCAGCTTATCGCTTCCAATGGATCTTAGATCCTAGACCTCGGAACCGTTCGAATGAACAAACTTTACTTTGGGACGAGTATACGTGTCGATGTTTCTGTTGGCCCTTCCAGGAAAATAAACACAATTACTATACACCTCGTCTAATGCTTGTTGCACTACATGGACGTCAACGAGCGCCGAGCGCCGGAAGTGGATGATCCGACCAATCAGGGCGAAGCGGCGCTTGCAAGCGCCGAAGTTGGTTGGTTCTAACTTCTTCGGATCATCAACTTCCGGCGCTCGGCGCTCGTCAACGTCCATGTAGTGCAACCTAGCGATCGAGACAATCGCGCGAGCCAACTCGTGCGAGCATATTACTTACTCTAATACACGACAGAGGAATAAACTAATACTAATATATATAACAAATATAATAATAAATAATAATGGCATAAGATAATAGATTCTCATGTGTCACTGGTCAAGTGTTAAAATAACGAGTTTTGATCGGAGCTCGTTAATTTGACTCGCCAGGAAGTTGAACAATGTGGAAATTACTCGAGCTCGCGCAAGCTGGCTCGACCGTGTGTCGGGCTGCCGGCGTGTCCATGGTATCAAGTGCAAGTCTACTCGTAGCGAGGAGCTCGCGCGAGCTGGCTCGACCGTGTGTCGGGCTGCCGGGGAGTCCATGCTATCAAGTGCAAGTCCACTCGTAGCGAGGAGCTCGCGCGAGCTGGCTCGACCGTGTGTCAGGCAGCCGGGGAGTCCATGCTATCAAGTGCAAGTCTACTCGTAGCGAGGAGCTCGCGCGAGCTGGCTCGACCGTGTGTCAGGCAGCCGGGAAGTCCATGCTATCAAGTGCAAGTCTACTCGTAGCGAGGAGCTCGCGCGAGCTGGCTCGACCGTGTGTCAGGCAGCCGGGGAGTCCATGCTATCAAGTGCAAGTCTACTCGTAGCGAAGAGCTCGCGCGAGCTGGCTCGACCGTGTGTCAGGCAACCGGGGAGTCCATGGTATCAAGTGCAAGTCTACTCGTAGCGAGGAGCTAGCGCGAGCTGACTCGACCGTGTGTCAGGCAGCCGGGGAGTCCATGCTATCAAGTGCAAGTCTACTCGTAGCGAGGAGCTCGCGCGAGCTGGCTCGACCGTGTGTCAGGCAGCCGGGGAGTCCATGCTATCAAGTGCAAGTCTACTCGTAGCGAAGAGCTCGCGCGAGCTGGCTCGACCGTGTGTCAGGCAACCGGGGAGTCCATGGTATCAAGTGCAAGTCTACTCGTAGCGGGGAGCTCGCGCGAGCTGACACGACCGTCTGTCGGGCTGCCGGGGAGTCCATGGTATCAAGTGCAAGTCTACTCATAGCGAGGAGCTCGCGCGAGCTGACACGACCGTGTGTCGGGCTGCCGGGGAGTCCATGCTATCAAGTGCAAGTCTACTCGTAGCGAGGAGCTCGCGCGAGCTGGCTCGACCGTGTGTCAGGCTGCCGGCAAGTTCCATGCTATCAAGTTCAAGTCTACTCGTAGCGAGGAGCTCGCGCAAGCTGGCTCGACCGTGTGTCAGGCTGCCGGGGAGTCCATGGTATCAAGTGCAAGTCTGCTCGTAGCGGGGAGCTCGCGCGAGCTGACACGACCGTGTGTCGGGCTGCCAGGGAGTCCATGGTATCAAGTGCAAGTCCACTCGTAGCGAGGAGCTCGCGCGAGCTGGCTCGACCGTGTGTCGGGCTGCCGGGGAGTCCATGCTATCAAGTGCAAGTCTACTCGTAGCGAGGAGCTCGCGCGAGCTGGCTCGACCGTGTGTCAGGCAGCCGGGGAGTCCATGCTATCAAGTGCAAGTCCACTCGTAGCGAGGAGCTCGCGCGAGCTGGCTCGACCGTGTGTCAGGCTGCCGGGGAGTCCATGGTATCAAGTGCAAGTCTACTCGTAGCGAGGAGCTCGCGCGAGCTGACACGACCGTGTGTCGGGCTGCCGGGGAGTCCATGGTATCAAGTGCAAGTCCACTCGTAGCGAGGAGCTCGCGCGAGCTGGCTCGACCGTGTGTCAGGCAGCCGGGGAGTCCATGGTATCAAGTACAAGTCAACTCGTAGCGAGGAGCTCGCGCGAGCTGACACGACCGTGTGTCAGGCAGCCGGGGAGTCCATGCTATCAAGTGCAAGTCTACTCGTAGCGAGGAGCTCGCGCGAGCTGGCTCGACCGTGTGTCGGGCTGCCGGCAAGTTCCATGCTATCAAGTGCAAGTCTACTCGTAGCGAGGAGCTCGCGCGAGCTGACACGACCGTGTGTCAGGCAGCCGGGGAGTCCATGCTATCAAGTGCAAGTCTACTCGTAGCGAGGAGCTCGCGCGAGCTGGCTCGACCATGTGTCGGGCTGCCGGCAAGTTCCATGCTATCAAGTGCAAATCTTCTCGTAGCGAGGAGCTCGCGCGAGCTGGCTCGACCGTGTGTCAGGCAGCCGGGGAGTCCATGGTATCAAGTGCAAGTCTACTCGTAGCGAGGAGCTCGCGCGATCTGACACGACCGTGTGTCAGGCTGCCGGGGAGTCCATGCTATCAAGTGCAAGTCTACTCGTAGCGAGGAGCTAGCGCGAGCTGGCTGGACCGTGTGTCGGGCAGCCGGGGAGTCCATGCTATCAAGTGCAAGTCTACTCGTAGCGAGGAGCTCGCGCGAGCTGGCTCGACCATGTGTCGGGCTGCCGGCAAGTTCCATGCTATCAAGTGCAAATCTTCTCGTAGCGAGGAGCTCGCGCGAGCTGGCTCGACCGTGTGTCAGGCAGCCGGGGAGTCCATGGTATCAAGTGCAAGTCTACTCGTAGCGAGGAGCTCGCGCGATCTGACACGACCGTGTGTCAGGCTGCCGGGGAGTCCATGCTATCAAGTGCAAGTCTACTCGTAGCGAGGAGCTAGCGCGAGCTGGCTGGACCGTGTGTCGGGCAGCCGGGGAGTCCATGCTATCAAGTGCAAGTCTACTCGTAGCGAGGAGCTCGCGCGAGCTGGCTCGACCGTGTGTCGGGCTGCCGGCAAGTTCCATGCTATCAAGTGCAAATCTTCTCGTAGCGAGGAGCTCGCGCGAGCTGGCTCGACCGTGTGTCAGGCAGCCGGGGAGTCCATGGTATCAAGTGCAAGTCTACTCGTAGCGAGGAGCTCGCGCGAGCTGACACGACCGTGTGTCAGGCTGCCGGGGAGTCCATGCTATCAAGTGCAAGTCTACTCGTAGCGAGGAGCTAGCGCGAGCTGGCTGGACCGTGTGTCGGGCTGCCGGGGAGTCCATGGTATCAAGTGCAAGTCTACTCGTAGCGAGGAGCTCGCGCGAGCTGACACGACCGTGTGTCAGGCTGCCGGCGAGTCCATGCTATCAAGTGCAAGTCTACTCGTAGCGAGGAGCTAGCGCGAGCTGGCTCGACCGTGTGTCGGGCTGCCGGGGAGTCCATGCTATCAAGTGCAAGTCTACTCGTAGCGAGGAGCTCGCGCGAGCTGACACGACCGTGTGTCAGGCTGCCGGGGAGTCCATGCTATCAAGTGCAAGTCTACTCGTAGCAAAGAGCTCGCGCGAGCTGGCTCGACCGTGTGTCGGGCTGCCGGCAAAATCCATGCTATCAAGTGCTAGTCTACTCGTAGCGAGGAGCTCGCGCGAGCTGGCTCGACCGTGTGTCAGGCAGCCGGGGAGTCCATGCTATCAAGTGCAAGTCTACTCGTAGCGAGGAGCTAGCGCGAGCTGACACGACCGTGTGTCGGGCTGCTGGCGAGTCCATGGTATCAAGTGCAAGTCTACTCGTAGCGAGGAGCTAGCGCGAGCTGACACGACCGTGTGTCAGGCTGCCGGGGAGTCCATGCTATCAAGTGCAAGTCTACTCGTAGCGAGGAGCTAGCGCAAGCTGACACGACCGTGTGTCAGGCTGCCGGGGAGTCCATGCTATCAAGTGAAAGTCTACTCGTAGCGAGGAGCTAGCGCGAGCTGACACGACCGTGTGTCGGGCTGCCGGCGAGTCCATGGTATCAAGTGCAAGTCTACTCGTAGCGAGGAGCTAGCGCGAGCTGACACGACCGTGTGTCAGGCTGCCGGCGAGTCAATGCTATCAAGTGCAAGTCTACTCGTAGCGAGGAGCTAGCGCGAGCTGGCTCGACCGTGTGTCGGGCTGCCGGGGAGTCCATGCTATCAAGTGCAAGTCTACTCGTAGCGCGGAGCTCCCGCGAGCTGACTCGACCGTGTGTCGGGCTGCCGGGGAGTCCATGGTATCAAGTGCAAGTCTACTCGTAGCGAGGAGCTCGCGCGAGCTGGCTCGACCGTGTGTCGTGCTGCCGGGGAGTCCATCTAGTGCAAGTCTACTCGTAGCGAGGAGCTCGCGCGAGCTGACACGGCCGTGCGTCGGGCTGCCGGGGAGTCCATGGTATCAAGTGCAAGTCTACTCGTAGCGAGGAGCTCGCGCGAGCTGGCTCGACCGTGTGTCGGGCTGCCGGGGAGTCCATGCTATCAAGTGCAAGTCTACTCGTAGCGAGGAGCTCGCGCGAGCTGGCTCGACCGTGTGTCGGGCTGCCGGGGAGTCCATGCTATCAAGTGCAAGTCCACTCGTAGCGAGGAGCTAGCGCGAGCTGGCTCGACCGTGTGTCAGGCTGCCGGCGTGTCCATGGTATTAAGTGCAAGTCTACTCGTAGCGAGGAGCTAGCGCGAGCTGCCACGACCGTGTGTCAGGCTGCCGGGGAGTCCATGCTATCAAGTGCAAGTCTATTGGTAGCGAGGAGCTCGCGCGAGCTGACACGACCGTGTGTCAGGCTGCCGGGGAGTCCATGCTATCAAGTGCAAGTCTACTCGTAGCGAGGAGCTAGCGCGAGCTGGCTCGACCGTGATTCAGGCTGCGTGCGTGTCCATGCTATCAAGTGCAAGTCTACTCGTAGCGAGGAGCTAGCGCGAGCTGGCTCGACCGTGTGTCAGGCTGCCGGGGAGTCCATGCTATCAAGGGCAAGTCTACTCGTAGCAAGGAGCTCGCGCGAGCTGACACGACCGTGTGTCAGGCTGCCGGGGAGTCCATGCTATCAAGTGCAAGTCTACTCGTAGCGAGGAGCTAGCGCGAGCTGGCTCGACCGTGATTCAGGCTGCGTGCGTGTCCATGCTATCAAGTGCAAGTCTACTCGTAGCGAGGAGCTAGCGCGAGCTGGCTCGACCGTGTGTCAGGCTGCCGGCGTGTCCATGGTATCAAGTGCAAGTCTACTCGTAGCGAGGAGCTCGCGCGAGCTGACTCGACCGTGTGTCAGGCTGCCGGGGAGTCCATGCTATCAAGTGCAAGTCTACTTGTAGCGAGGAGCTCGCGCGAGCTGACTCGACCGTGTGTCAGGCTGCCGGGGAGTCCATGCTATCTGGTGCAAGTCTACTTGTAGCGAGGAGCTAGCGCGAGCTGGCTCGACCGTGTGTCAGGCTGCCGGCGTGTCCATGGTATCAAGTGCAAGTCTACTCGTAGCGAGGAGCTCGCGCGAGCTGGCTCGACCGTGTGTCACGCTGCCGGGGAGTCCATGCTATCAAGTGCAAGTCTACTCGTAGCGAGGAGCTCGCGCGAGCTGACTCGACCGTGTGTCGGGCTGCCGGGGAGTCCATGCTATCTAGTGCAAGTCTACTCGTAGCGAGGAGCTCGCGCGAGCTGACACGACCGTGTGTCGGGCTGGCGGGGAGTCCATGCTATCTAGTGCAAGTCTACTCGTAGCGAGGAGCTCGCGCGAGCTGTGGCGACCGTGTGTCGGGCTGGCGGGGAGTCCATGCTATCTAGTGCAAGTCTACTCGTAGCGAGGAGCTCGCGCGAGCTGTGGCGACCGTGTGTCAGGCTACCGGGGAGTCCATGGTATCAGGCCACGACTGAGCTAGTTCTCGGTCAGGGGAGGAGGCTACGGGGGTTAGGGTGGTCGGGGGCGTTGCTGGTGGGGGGTGCCTGCTCTGTATCTCTGGGGCAGGTAGCTTCCGCGAGTGGGGTTTCTGACTGTCCTGCCTTTACGGGTCTTTACTCTTTTAGCCCATGGTACACCTTCACGTGGTGTGGCTGTTAAGGTCGACAACGAGGGTGGCGGGGGTGACTGCTGGCTAGTGCACATGATCCCCCAAATCCTTACGTCGACCGAGCTAAGAACCGGGTGGGGTCTTGCCTTAATTGGCTGGTCCTTGCAGAAGGAAAACTGGGTAAATACCCCCCGGACCTAATGTGGGGAAACTCTGCAGAAAGGTCTAGCTGGCCGCCGGGGATACTGTGCTGGTCTTTAGGAGCCACCCCCCGGGAATCAGGCGCACCCGGGGGTAGAGTAGCCTTGCTCGGATAAGATGCTCTGTCTGAGTTGACCTCGTAAATCATCATTACTCGTGGGAACAAAATATGAACAAAGAGAACAAAAAGGCAAAACAAGTTGACGACAAAAGCGCGACCTCGGATTCTGAATTGGAAGTACAGGATGAAAGTGAGGCATCATCGAGTAACCCTTTTCAACGGAGTTACTCAACGTTGAGAACCCCGACTAAGGAGAGTAAGATGTCTGTAAAGAAAGGAAAGAAAAAGATGCATGAAGGAAGGGAACGAGGAAACAAGGAGGAGCTGAAAAGATTGAAGAATGAGATTTTAAAAACTATAACTAGTGACGGCAGAATGGGAAAAGGAAACAAGAATACATGCTGTGACCTCGTCAAGCTGTATGACGAGACTGCCCAAGAGCTATTGTTGGAACTGGCCCAGCTGAAGGCGGAGAAAATAGAAAGAGGAAGGAATAATCAGGACATAGAAACGGCTGTGGAAACTCTTAACAAGGTTAAGGAGGATTACAAAGCAGAGAAGTTTGAGCTGGCAAAAGCATCGAACAGGATAAATGAACTTGCGTTTAATCAAGAAGTATCAAACAAAAGAATAGAGGAAATGCAAGGTGGAGTCCAAGACATTGCCGAAAGTATGGAGAAACTGCAGGAAAGATTAGCGGAAATGACAAACAAAGTGGATCTAACGGCTAAGGTTGTTGAAAATACAAGTGTAACCTATGCACAAGTAGCAGCAAGGCAAGGTGGAAATGATGGGCAGGAAGCAACGAAAAATATGTTCGAGCGAAAGAGAAGCCGCAATAAAGTTATCTTCATTAAGGAAAATGAGGAGGCAGTTGAGAAGAGAAGTAGTGAGGAAATCAGAAAAGTGGCAATAACCTCCTTCAAAAATGAGTTCAAGAAGATGAAGATAAGGAACTTACGAGAAATTAGGGATCATGGAATAGTAATCGAGATGGATCCAGATCAAGATTTGGAATCTATCATGGAAAGCAAGAAATTGGAAGAAAGTGGGCTTAGAATTGAGACACAACAGAAGAAACGCCCCAAAATTCTAATATATGATGTCCCAGTAATAGCGGACAATGAGGAAATCATAAAGGAAATGTATGAAAAGAACTTCGAGGATTTAACATCGTACGAAGAGTTCAAGACATGTGCACAGATAAACTTTGTACAAAGAAGTAAAAACAACGAGAGGGGTAAGAATGTGGTAATGGAATTAACACCTGCTCTCTTCAGACAAGTAATGAATTATGGACGGGTCTACTTGGGGTACCGCTCTCATAAAGTCGTAGAATTCCTAGTGGCAACAAAATGTTACAAATGTTTGGGCTACGGTCACATTGCAAAGCATTGTAACGAAGAGGATAGCATATGTGGCCATTGTGGCAGAACAGGTCATGGTAACAAGGACTGCGATAGGAAAGAAAAGCAAGCAAGATGTATTAACTGCAATGTAGCGAAGAAGAACGACAAACATAGTCATAGAGACCCAAAATGTCCAGAGCATCTGAGAGCCATCGAGACAGTTAGAAACAGAATCGACTATGGATAAAAAGGATAATAGAGCAAAACTGAGAATAATTCAGATAAATGCGCAACGATCGATGGCGGTAGCAAGCCAGATAAAGAGGTACGCTGACGAAAACGAGGTGGATTTAATTCTACTACAAGAACCATATAACTATAGGAACAAGGTTAAGGGCTATGGCCTGGCATGTAGAATAGTGGCAAATGAAAGTCAAGATCAAGATGAAGGTGCCTCTGCGGCAATAATAATACGGAACAGGCAGGTGGTTGTCACTAGACTCAATGAGCTATGTACTTCTCACGTGGCATGCGCCCTCATACAAGGCAGCTTTGGGGAGTTGGCAATAGCATCCATGTACTTCCAAGATGGACACCCTATTGATACTTATGTAGAGCAGCTTGAAAGGCTGGCAAAAAGACTCAGTGACAAGAATTTAATCATTGGGCTGGATGCCAACGCTGACTCTTACATGTGGTTCGGGAAAAGAACAGATAATAGAGGTGAAATTTTAGAGGAAACAATCAACAGCAATAGATTGATAGTCATCAATGAACAAAGCGATTTTTATACCTTCTCTACAATCAATGGAGAGTCTAATATTGATATCACCCTGACTAATGGGTTCCATGAGGGTCAAATAACGAAATGGAGAGTAATTGAGGATGGGTGCGCGAGTGACCACAGAATAGTAAGCTTTGAGTACACGTTGAGGCAAGTGGACCCGAAGACTATGTTCGAACTAAAAAGGTACAACGTGCGTAAAGCAAACTGGGAGGTCTTTGAGGAAGAATTATCAGAGAGAATTGAGGATTGGAACTTCACACTAGCGGGAACGGCTGCAGATATGGTCAGAAAAACAACAGCGGCTATACAAGCTGCCACGGATCGAGCTATGAAAGTACGAATTAGGTACCCTAGAACGGTCACCTGGTGGAGCCAAGAACTAACTAAGCTGCGACAGGATCTCAAGGATGCAAGGAAAAAATATCAACGATTGAGAAAATTCGTAAATGGAAATCACAATCAAAAACAAAACCAAGACATGGAGATGGAGATGGCAAAAAGGGAGGTAACAAAGACGCGCAGGGAATATCAAAAGCAAATTAAGGAGGGAAGCCACAGAATAACTGCTTGAAATTTAAAAAAATCGACTTTTTTCAAAATTTGACATTGATTACTTTGAACCTTAATGAGTTAATATTTTAACCCAAACAAGGAAAATAACTAATGTAATATGGTTTTTTTTACATTTGAATGATGCATGTACATCGTTTTTGCGCTGAAACTCTAAACTTTAAAGCCTCTTTCTGGCTTATCTTTTTTTCATACACAATTTAGTATGGAGAAAATCATATCTTGCAAACTACTTGTCCCACAAAAATGATTTTTTGTGTGTGTTATCCTTAATAGATTTAAGATGAAAAAGTGTTTCATGAAATCTGCATGATTATTAGTACTCGAGAAAAAAAATAATTCACTACTTATAAATTTAGGAATTTGTTTCTTAATAAAAAAAATGGAAATTAAAAGCTAATAGCTTCCATAATATTAACAATGTCTAACTGGCGATACACTTATTTGTTGCATGTCTATCCATCTTCAATATAAAATTTAAAAAAGTAGTTTATCTTAATTGGTTCTCTTGTTACAGCTTGCCCCATGAGTATTGTTGTAATAACAATGAAAATTTAAATAACAATGGATACATATATATTTTTTTTTTTTTTTTTTTTTAAATCTTAGTTTTTAAAGTGTCTGAACAATGTCTGCAAGTTTTAGCGTGATCGGTCCCATACATTAAAAGTTAAGATTTGCTGTGGCTTCCCTCCTTAAAGAAGAAAAGAAAGTATCTTGGAGGAAATTGGTTGAAGAAGCTGGAAATGAGGACCCTTGGGGGATTGTGTACAAGATAACAAGAGGAAAGCTACAAGGCGACGAGGTATACAATTCAGTACTGGATCAAGAAGGACAAGAAACGAAAGATTGGGAGGAGACCATTAACGTTCTCCTAGATAAGATGCTACCTAAAGACAACGAGGCAATAGAAAACGAGGACCAGCTAAAAATAAGGCAGGAGAACGAGGCATATAAAGGGACGGGACACGAAGAAGAGGTAACCCTGGAGGAAATTGGAGAGGCCATACTCAAGATGAAGGCCGGAAAGGCACCTGGTTGGGATGGAATAGAAAAAGAGATGGTGGAGAAAACTTGGACCATGTACCCGGAATTAATTCGAAGAATCTTCAATAAATGCCTTGATGAGGGAGTTTTCGCAACTGAGTGGAAGATAGGTAACATCAAGATTTTGAAAAAGGCGGAAGACAAGCCTAACAACAGAGTAGAGAGTTATCGACCAATCACGTTGCTACCAATGTTAGGAAAGGTTTTCGAGAGAATCTTAGTAGGAAGAATAAACCGTATTTATCTAAGGTCTGACTTATGTGCGGACACACAATATGGATTTAGAAAGGGTAAATCGACTGAAGATGCCATTAATAAACTGTTACGAGAGGTACATACGGCACCGACCAAATACGTTATGGCAATTTTCATTGACATTAGTGGGGCCTTTGACAATGTTTGGTGGCCAAGTATCGTCAGGAGATTTAGACAAGTAGGAGTGACAGAAAAGATGTACAAGATGATAAATAGCTACTTTAGTGACAGAAAGATCGAGGTCAGAACAAACTATACTTGTGTGGAAAGAAAGGTGGACAGAGGTTGCCCACAAGGATCTGTGTTGGGACCCATAGCCTGGAATATGGTGTTTGATGAGGATACGCTAATACAGACTGAGGGTACTACTACGATCGCCTATGCCGATGACAAGGTCATATTGGTGAGAGCAAACAGCAGAAGGGAGTTAGAAGAAAGAGGAAACGAAGCTCTAAATAAGGCAGACGCTTGGAACAAATTACACAAAATGAAGATCTCGGAAGAAAAAACTAAGTTTATGATGCTTAAGGGCAAATTTTCCAGGACCAGAATACCGACCATAAGAGTTAACGGGAAACGAATACAACAAGTGACAACATACAAGTATCTCGGCTTAATACTGGACGAGAAATTAAGCTTTATCCCACACATAAATCAGACAAGGAAGAAAATCACCAATGTATTCGGAATGATTAAAAGAATTGCAAGAAAGGACTGGGGATTAAATGCGAAGACTATGAGTACACTATACGATGCGGTGGCGATACCCATAATCACGTATGGGGCATCAGCATGGATAAATAAAGTTGAACAAGTCCGTATTAGAAGAATACTGCAATCCATGCAAAGAAGTCTATTGATGCAAACAACTAGGGCCTGTAGAACTGTTTCTACAGAAGCTCTCATGGTGCTATCGGGAAAGCTTCCGATAGAATATGAGATACTCATTGCAGGGTTGCGGTATTGGATTAGGAAAGATGAGGTTAAAGAAGTCTTACATGTAAGGAACAACATAACACTAACGATCGGAAGAGAAAGAACAGTGTTTATAAGAAGTGAAGTAAGAAGGATTGTAGAAGATTGCTGGGACAGGTGGCAGGACAACTGGAGTGGGTCAACTAAAGGGAGAAACTTGTACAACTTCTTGCCGGACGTAAGGGAAAGGCGCAAATGGACGTGGTTTGCTCCGGGCCTGGCTACAACTTATAGCCTGACTGGACATGGGCCTTTTAGGAAGACCCTTGTAAGACTGGGGCTAGAAAAGGAGGACCAATGCAGATGCGGAGAAATATAGAAGACCAGTGGCATGTAGTAATGATATGTGAAGAGTACTCGGATATAAGAAAGAAATACTTCGAAGAAGAAATGGGAAGCATAGAAGAAGAACTAGACCTTAGACATTTAGTGGAAAATGAAGAGGTTTACCGTAAGTTGGTAGAATTCTCTAAGGAAGTTTGGACAAGAAGGGAAGATGCAAGACAAGAAGATTTTCTGGAAGCAGAAGAAGTTGGAGGGTACACTGATCGCTCTTGGAAGAAAACAACGAACAGAAAGTCAACCGGATATGGGAATAACATCGAGAAAGAAGACTGAGATCACTCTGTAAAAACGAAAGTAACAGAAGACAGTACGGAAAGAAAGAGTAAGAAGACAAAGAAGAGTGATCATGATGAAGACTAAGAACTAGGATCATCTCCAGCTAGCAGGAAGAAGAGGTCTGAAGGAGGATTCCTGAGAAGAAGAAGACGAAGAAGATGAAGAATAAGAGGTAAATCAAAGAAGAGGAAGAACTTGGAACATCTCTTGTCGTCAAGAAGAAGAAGAAGAACTCAAGAACTCAAGTACCAAGAAAAACCTACAAGGAGCAAGGTCTTCTAGTCGTCAAGATGAAGAAGAAGAATTCAAGAACACAAGTACCAAGGAAAACCCACATGGAGCAAGGCCTTCCAGTAGTCAAGAAGAAGAAGTAGAAGAAGAAGAAGAAGAAGAAGAAGAAGAATTCGTGTACTGAATAAACCAACGAGGTTAAGGCTTTCCACTTGTCGTCGTCGAGAAGAAGTAGAAGAACTCTAGTACCAAGGAAGACAATGAAGAGCGAGGCTTTCTAGTCGTCAAGAAGAGGAAGAAGAACTCAAGTACTAAGGAAAACCAACAAGGAGCACGGCTTTTTAGTTGTCAAGAAGAACAAGAAGAACCTAAGCTCTAAGAAAAATTTGTGAGGAGCAAGGCTTCAAAAAAGAGTTAGAGCAGTAAGGAAAGAAACAATATCCTCAGCTCGATAGGGAGAGGAGGTAGTCAAGAAAGCAACACAGGTGAGAGAAGAGAGAGGTTGATGAAAGAAAGAAAGAAAGAAAGGCGAAAAAGAAACATTAAAGAGAACGAAAAGGGATAAGAGGTAGAAAATGTAAAAAGATGAAAAAGAAACTAAGAAGAGGATATAAGAGGATGAGGATCGTAAACATAAGAAGAAACCTGGCATTTGGGAGAAAGGAAAATAGCCCAACTTAGGGCATCCTAGCTCGAGTACATCGGGTAACTTAAATGTTTATATGTAAATTAAATGTAAAGTTAAATGTTAATTATAAATATAATTGTTTAAGGTATAAATGTAACTTTGAAATGTATAAATGTAAATTGGAAAATGTAAATGTAAACATGTTAAGTAAGTGTAACAATGTAATATGTAAAGAGACCAAGACACGCATATGCGCGAAAGCGCGGGTGGTGTGTTAAAGATTAACGATTTAGTGAATAAAAAAAAAAAAAAAAAAAAAGTCCATGCTATCAAGTGCAAGTCTACTCGTAGCGAGGAGCTCGCGCGAGCTGGCTCGACCGTGTGTCGGGCTGCCAGGGAGTCCATGGTATCAAGTGCAAGTCTACTCGTAGCGAGGAGCTCGCGCGAGCTGACACGACCGTGTGTCAGGCTGCCGGGGAGTCCATCATATCACGTGCAAGTCTACTCGTAGCGAGGAGCTCGCGCGAGCTGACACGACCGTGTGTCGAGCTGCCGGGGAGTCCATGCTATCAAGTGCAAGCCTACTCGTAGCGAGGAGCTCGCGCGAGCTGGCTCGACCGTGTGTCAGGCAGCCGGGGAGTCCATGCTATCAAGTGCAAGTCTACTCGTAGCGAGGAGCTCGCGCGAGCTGACACGACCGTGTGTCGGGCTGCCGGGGAGTCCATGGTATCAACTGCAAGTCTACTCGTAGCGAGGAGTTCGCGCGAGCTGACACGACCGTGTGTCAGGCTGCCGGCGAGTCCATGCTATCAAGTGCAAGTCTACTCGTAGCGAGGAGCTAGCGCGAGCTGGCTGGACCGTGTGTCGGGCTGCCGGGGAGTCCATGCTATCAAGTGCAAGTCTACTCGACGCGAGGAGCTAGCGCGAGCTGGCTGGACCGTGTGTCGGGCTGCCGGCGAGTCCATGCTATCAAGTGCAAGTCTACTCGTAGCGAGGAGCTAGCGCGAGCTGGCTGGACCGTGTGTCGGGCTGCCGGCGGGTCCATGCTATCAAGTGCAAGTCTACTCGTAGCGAGGAGCTAGCGCGAGCTGGCTGGACCGTGTGTCGGGCTGCCGGGGAGTCCATGCTATCAAGTGCAAGTCTACTCGTAGCGAGGAGCTAGTGCGAGCTGGCTGGACCGTGTGTCGGGCTGCCGGGGAGTCCATGCTATCAAGTGCAAGTCTACTCGTAGCGAGGAGCTCGCGCGAGCTGGCTCGACCGTGTGTCGGGCTGCCGGCGAGTCCATGCTATCAAGTGCAAGTCTACTCGTAGCGAGGAGCTCGCGCGAGCTGGCTCGACCGTGTGTCGGGCTGCCGGGGAGTTCATGCTATCAAGTGCAAGTCTACTCGTAGCGAGGAGCTCGCGCGAGCTGACACGACCGTGTGTCAGGCTGCCGGGGAGTCCATGCTATCAAGTGCAAGTCTACTCGTAGCGAGGAGCTAGCGCGAGCTGACACGACCGTGTGTCAGGCTGCCGGGGAGTCCATGCTATCAAGTGCAAGTCTACTCGTAGCGAGGAGCTCGCGCGAGCTGGCTCGACCGTGTGTCGGGCTGCCGGGGAGTCCATGCTATCAAGTGCAAGTCTACTCGTAGCGAGGAGCTAGCGCGAGCTGACACGACCGTGTGTCAGGCTGCCGGGGAGTCCATGCTATCAAGTGCAAGTCTACTCGTAGCGAGGAGCTCGCGCGAGCTGACACGACCGTGTGTCGGGCTGCCGGGGAGTCCATGGTATCAAGTGCAAGTCTACTCGTAGCGAGGAGCTCGCGCGAGCTGGCTCGACCGTGTGTCGGGCTGCCGGCGTGTCCATGCTATCAAGTGCAAGTCTACTCGTAGCGAGGAGCTCGCGCGAGCTGACACGACCGTGTGTCGGGCTGCCGGGGAGTCCATGCTATCAAGTGCAAGTCTACTCGTAGCGAGGAGCTCGCGCGAGCTGACACGACCGTGTGTGTGGCTGCCGGGGAGTCCATGCTATCAAGTGCAAGTCTACTCGTAGCGAGGAGCTCGCGCGAGCTGGCTGGACCGTGTGTCGGGCTGCCGGGGAGTCCATGCTATCAAGTGCAAGTCTACTCGTAGCGAGGAGCTCGCACGAGCTGGCTGGACCGTGTGTCGGGCTGCCGGGGAGTCCATGCTATCAAGTGCAAGTCTACTCGTAGCGAGGAGCTCGCGCAAGCTGGCTCGACCGTGTGTCGGGCAGCCGGGGAGTCCATGCTATCAAGTGCAAGTCTACTCGTAGCGAGGAGCTCGCGCGAGCTGGCTCGACCGTGTGTCAGGCAACGGGGGAGTCCATGCTATCAAGTGCAAGTCTACTCGTAGCGAGGAGCTCGCGCAAGCTGGCTCGACCGTGTGTCGGGCTGCCGGGGAGTCCATGCTATCAAGTGCAAGTCTACTCGTAGCGAGGAGCTCGCGCAAGCTGGCTCGACCGTGTGTCGGGCTGCCGGGGAGTCCATGGTATCAAGTGCAAGTCCAGACGTAGCGCGAGGTTCTCGATCTGTAACACGGGTTTTATGTGACCACAAAATGCTGCATCATCCACCCATCAGACGATGTACATTTCTAGGGAAATAATTTATACGTATACCCAGCAATACCTAATAATTATCAACACTACTTTGCCACCGTATTCAATAAATCTATAAATATATTTTTATTTATTGTTTAACCAACAAGAACTGATTTTTAGTGTGGCATATGATACAATTAATTATGTTCTTGATTATTACGACGGCTCAGTATCGTGTTAAAAGTTGTGTATTGAGTTGTGTTATGAACCATTAGGTTTGGAATACAAATATGTAATACTAAATCAAAACTCTATTATTTACCAACATGCATGAGACAAAACCATTTCTGTCGTAATATTTCCATTCAAGAGGGGAGACGGCTGGCGTAATTAGGCCCAACACGTATACGTCACAGTAGAAAACGTTGTCTTAGTTTGTACGAAAAGTGTTGATATCGAGACTCCAAAGCTCCAAAGTAGTTTTTGATAATATTTTGATCGTATTGTCCATACAATTCGTGGATTTTTTAAACAGCCCTGCTTCTGCTGCAATCGCATTTTTCGCATTCACATTAACAAAAGTTAATTAAAATACAATATAAAGTATAAACCATTCAAAGATACTTTGGAACACGTTGTTTTATTGCTTCAAAAGTAGTATTTCATTCTCGCTTTCTCTGTAATAAATTTAAATGCCATTTTAATTGATTCTCATCAATACGTTTACTGAATTTTCTTTCTGTAAAGAGCTTTATAAGCGCAGCTCACACAGTTGTCTGAATACGTGATAAGTATGGGTTAGTAGGAAGGGATTTACAGAATGATTTATTTTTAAAACTCCCCTACCATGATTGAAGTGCCGATCCGCCACTAATGAAAGGGTAACGCGTGGGATCTATATCTGTAGATAAACTACATGAGTACAGTATTTTCGTTTGTACAAGTAAATTCGTGAATTGAGACCAATATTCATGAAAGGGAACATACAGAGGGTAGGCCTAGGAGCATATTCGCCACTATCCTTCTCTAGAAATTAACAGCGAAGCATAACTATTTTGTATTGGGATTTCTGTGGTATGTATATTAAACAAGGAGACACTATTTAGAAGTATAGATTTATTGTACCTCTGGCTGACGCCATAGTCGCCGAACACCGCCCTCTTACTCACATACAACCAAGGTTGATACCATGCATAAACATACAAGGTTGGTTCAATGCATACACAACAATAACAACAATATACAAGAAGTTACAAACATTCAATGATAGCATTCGTAATGAAATAACATAAATACTAACCTAAATAAGAGTGCGTTGAATGAAAAGAACCGACCGAATGCGTCGTTACTGTGCCTGATGGATGATGGAGGACCGCCATTTTGTTTCAGGATCGTCAGCAACAGGGAGACGATGAACGAACTTCAGGCGCGCTTCTGGGAGCTGAGGCTTGATTTGTTCGCGTATAACCAGGGAGACGACAACGTCACAGAAAGTATCGAGGGTCTCCTACAGATCGTGCTGATAGTCGTGTCCGTTGTTCTGGGAACACTCGTCATCATTCTGTTCGCGGCTTTCTTCCTCAAGACGAGAAGGTGGGTCTTCTTCGCTAGAACAATACAATTTGATATCAATTTCATTTGAGATATCTAGGGGTTCACTGTAGCGCACCTGTCAGGGAATAGAGTAGATTATTTATTATATTTATAATTTATTTTTAGCCAACACAACACAACCGATCGGTTAGGCGTAGATGAAGATATGAATTTATTTTAACAACATTGTACTACACATTGCCATGTTTATGTATGTGGGAGTGTATCTTTGTGCGTACGCGTGATGTTATTTTTAAAGGTTAGGTTTTATCAGTTAGTTTTATTCAAATTATAGTAAATTTCACTAGATTTATGTACTTTCCCTTATCAATTTGTTATTTAGATGGGTGAATACATAGGTAGGAATCTCATTGTCACTTTAATCATGATCAATAAGATTGCAGAAAGTTTTCTATAGAATCGATAATGAAGTTTTCATGTTTACCTTCCGAAATACAGACAATAGATCGATCTAGTAAATGAGAACGGTTTCCCACCAATCACCGACGAAACAGAACCGTATTGACAGATATATTGATTATTAATAATTATATTTCATTTTTGATAGGATACTGGATATCTAGGCAAGCATTGCTTCCACTGGGCCCGGATTTAGAAGAGGTCTTAATCTTTCTTTGGTCTTATCTCTAAGACCGGCCTAACTTTGAATCTCTTGTGAATCCAGGAAAATATCTTAATACAGATTTTGAAATTATTGGAATGGTAATTGTGTCCTTGTTCCCACCAGAAATGAGTAACTTCTTCATGTGACCAGGGTCTGGTTTTACAAGGAGTCCAAAGTAAGGCTGGTCTTACAGTTAAGACCAGAAAATGACTTTGGACCTCTTGTAAATACGGGCCCTGGACTTTTTTATTCAACACAACTGAAAGTGATTTCTATAAACTCGAGTTACACGGTAAACATGTTACCGCAATTCGTGCATTATATATAGCTATAGAGACCACTGCCGTCACAAAACGGAAGACGGAACAAAAACCAGTTCAACTTCCGAGAAAGGTTAACGACGTTTAATCAACGGCAGAACGATACTGTGTTATAAATATGTGTCATAATAAATTTATAATATGTGGGAAGAGTCTTTATACAGTTGACTTACTATAGGGTATTTTTACTCTCAACACATCACGGGCAGCAAAATTCCACTTAAGCTTTGTATTTTAAATCGTTCACTTGTTTTTGCTGTTGCAATCTCTACAAACTATTCAACTAGAAATTTAAAGAAGCCATGTAGACATAATAGTTCAGTACAAATGGCTGAATGTGGCGCTAATGTGTCCCAACAATCCGTATAGGCACGTTTCTTTACTGTGGATGAAAGATGTTTGTTAGCACGCAATATTTTACTGTAACTCTAAAAAAGGAAAATTTACCTTATGGATAAGAACAGAATTATTTTGAAATCTAGTCGAACACATGGGTACGGTTGTATATAAATTAGAGACACGGAACTATAATTAACCGTGCAGGAGCTATATCGACGCGCACATGTCAGTCACCCATGGCGCTTGCTTCAAATGAAGACGGAACTTGTGTGTGTTTATGTTGGGTTTTCTCCCTGGCAATGTTGCTCTATTTCCGAAACATTGAATCTTCGGATGTATTTCCTATCTAACCACGTAAACAGTTTTAGAAATTGATATAAACAAATTCTGTGCAGTCTTTATTGTGTTCCATAAAACAGAGCTGAGCTTCGTCGTACACACACAGTAATCATAGTCATTATGAACACATTCATACCTTGTATAAGTTATTATACACCTCCTCCATACCCGCTCACATTGTACACTTAATAATGCATCCTCATTCTTCAAGTCACTAACATCGTAAGATGTAACTGATTTCTCTTATTTCACGCGTAATTCCCTATACTTATTACGAACTTTTTAAACTATATGCGTTAGTTTATAGTTCATATTTTGTTCATCTTATAATCGATTTGTATTATTAAATTGGGTCTGATGTGATGTGTTATATTTTGGCAAGTTCTAACCTGTTCTAGTTAATAATTTACAATTTTTTCGGATAGATATGTTTTGCATTCTTCAATTTATGTTCAACAGCAGACAAATAAATTGTTTTTCTTTTTTTAACGATTGCAATTATATAAATCAAATTTATTTTATAAAATGTAATAATTAATGTATATAATGTTAGCGTTAATTTTCTAACAAACCAACCTGTTTAAAATTCACAGATATCGAAATGAAGATATATTGTTTTTAAACACTTTCAAAAAATTCCGCGGTTAATTGTATTTTCCATTGATTTGTTACTAAACGTACAGTTTAACTTCTACGTTCATAAATTCTTCGTTCGCCAAGTATACTAAGTGAGGACGGATTACATCAGTCAGCCCACTCTCTCCCTTAGTTTTCTGAAACTATAGACAGCCTTGCCAATCCATCAATAACTAATTCACTAATTATTATGATGATTGCTCTATGCGCAACTGATCAACACTTCAGCTTATACCAACGTGCTGACTGACCTGATTGAAATGGTCATGTTAGGCAATCTCATTAGAATGAAATGCTAATTAGTTGCGTATATAGTGTTGACACGTCATATTCGCTGTAGCGTTGCGTAGGCCTATCTCATTCTAAGCGTTCATTCCGAAACCCCCTGTAAATGATGGGGTTCCAGCATCAGCTAGCACGTTCTGGCGTCACATTTCGGCAAGTGTTTCGGAACGCTTACAAGCGAAAAGATGGAGGAAATGCGCGCTAAAAATTTGTAATGAAATTAACAACACAATATTTTAAACGTTTTCCAATAATAACAAATACGAAATGAAATATCATAAAATCCTGAAAAGCGTGCTTTAAATAACGGTGAAATAATATAATTCCTGACAATTTGACGAGCTTTTAAATATTTCATTTTGAAAACGCCGCCATGATTTGAGAATGCTGTGGCAGATGCCGTCGATCGAACCAGCTGGCGTTGTCATGATGCTAGCTAGATAATATGCTGGCTCAGGAAGTAACGGAACGCTCAGCCTATGATTTCCAGCAGGTTACGGAATGGCCTCAGCACGGAAATGGCATATTTTGCTAGTTGTGGAACGAACCCTTGGTACGCCTACTTCTAATCAAATCACTTCTGCTCCGTGGGAATTTCCATTTCTAAACATCCCCGCGAATATTCCGTTTCTACGATACTGTAGTCATAAATATGTTAGCAATTCTGATAAATATTCGGGCAAAGTTATATTACTTTCGTTCTCTCTTGCTCTCCATTCTGCCACATCTAATGTTGCCCTGTATTGGTGGGTGTGCTTGCGGCGAGTATTCTATTTACATTTTACCCTTATACTCTGGGTTAAAATTCATACAAGTTTTCCTATGTGAAAAGCTCACGGGTGACTACTAGCATTTGGGTTGTATAACTTATGTTTACTATGTTAGCGTCCAATTGGTCTCTATGGATGTCCTCGCGGTTCCACGACATGTTATGATTGTAGCTCTGCCGGGCATTCGTATCTTTGATGTTGTGTCGCCCAACTCTCAACTACTAACTGATGCATGCGACTCTGAACCATGCACAAATTACGTTTCCGTGTAAGCAGGGATCCGTGTTTTGGGGTTACACCAACCACCCTAGATTGCTTACCAAGGACCGGTATTATAACGACCCGACAGCTAGTTAACCTCCAGGTAACGTGATTTGCAAGTATTTTATTGGTTGTTGCCATGTTGAAACCCACGTTATCTCGTGGATAAAATGAAGGTATCGGGGCATTATTATATCAGGACTAAGCTTACTTTTGTTAGGTAAGCTGGTTGGTGTGTTAATTGTTTTAGACTTATAGTCAAAAGTATAATGATGTTTTGATACCCTGAATATTGTACTTTCGACCAACGAAACCTGTGAACCTTCAACCTGTTGGATGAGGCTGGTGAGGTACTACTGAGTCATCTCCTTATATGTGTCTGTATTAGTATCACAGTGATGAAAGAGATGTGTTGTTTATATTTAACACACACTTGTTCTTTCTTCCTCATAATTAGACACAAGAGAATAACCATGCCACAATCATAGACGCAGAAACAAGAAGCTGAACCATTCAGATATTGGCTGCATTTTAATCTTTGTGTGTCCTCTACACTGACAGTATAGCATAAATAAATATCAAATATATATTTGTATTTTATTATATAATGACCCACATGCAGCTCTAGAGCAGTGTAGTAGAGAACTTTTAAAGTGTCGTTACTAGTTGCCATGAGTCCAAAGTTGCCGTTACTTTTATGATTAGAATCTTATTGACAGGTCTTTGCAGGGTCCCCAAACAAGTAATAGGAACTGACTTTTAAAGCAAATAGCGATGTTTCTTAAGCAAAGTTATATTTTCCCTAGAATCACGTGCAAATTTCGGGTGGTGGTGGAACACTTAACTTCTAGACATCCTCTCAACACGCCGTTATAGTCCTCTCAACACGCCGTTATAGTCCTCTCAACACGCCGTTATAGTCCTCTCAACACGCCGTTATAGTCCTCTCAACACGCCGTTATGGTCCTCTCAACACGCCGTTATAGTCCTCTCAACACGCCGTTATAGTCCTCTCAACACGCCGTTATGGTCCTCTCAACACGCCGTTATAGTCCTCTCAACACGCCGTTATAGTCCTCTCAACACGCCGTTATAGTCCTCTCAACACGCCGTTATAGTCCTCTCAACACGCCGTTATAGTCCTCTCAACACGCCGTTATAGTCCTGTCAACACGCCGTTATAGTCCTCTCAACACGCCGTTATAGTCCTCTCAACACGCCGTTATAGTCCTGTCAACACGCCGTTATAGTCCTCTCAACACGCCGTTATAGTCCTCTCAACACGCCGTTATAGTCCTCTCAACACGCCGTTATAGTCCTGTCAACACGCCGTTATAGTCCTCTCAACACGCCCTTATAGTCCTCTCAACACGCCGTTATAGTCCTCTCAACACGCCGTTATAGTCCTCTCAACACGCCGTTATAGTCCTGTCAACACGCCGTTATAGTCCTCTCAACACGCCGTTATAGTCCTCTCAACACGCCCTTATAGTCCTCTCAACACGCCGTTATAGTCCTCTCAACACGCCGTTATAGTCCTCTCAACACGCCGTTATAGTCCTCTCAACACGCCGTTATAGTCCTGTCAACACGCCGTTATAGTCCTCTCAACACGCCGTTATAGTCCTCTCAACACGCCCTTATAGTCCTCTCAACACGCCGTTATAGTCCTCTCAACACGCCGTTATAGTCCTCTCAACACGCCGTTATAGTCCTGTCAACACGCCGTTATAGTCCTCTCAACACGCCGTTATAGTCCTCTCAACACGCCGTTATAGTCCTGTCAACACGCCGTTATAGTCCTGTCAACACGCCGTTATAGTCCTGTCAACACGCCGTTATAGTCCTCTCAACACGCCGTTATAGTCCTGTCAACACGCCGTTATAGTCCTCTCAACACGCCGTTATAGTCCTCTCAACACGCCGTTATAGTCCTCTCAACACGCCGTTATAGTCCTCTCAACACGCCGTTATAGTCCTCTCAACACGCCGTTATAGTCCTCTCAACACGCCGTTATAGTCCTCTCAACACGCCGTTATAGTCAGCTCTCCACACGCCCTTATAGTCCTCTCAACACGCCGTTATAGTCCTCTCAACACGCCGTTATAGTCCTCTCAACACGCCGTTATAGTCCTCTCAACACGCCGTTATAGTCCTCTCAACACGCCGTTATAGTCCTCTCAACACGCCGTTATAGTCCTCTCAACACGCCGTTATAGTCCTCTCAACACGCCGTTATAGTCCTCTCAACACGCCGTTATAGTCCTCTCAACACGCCGTTATAGTCCTCTCAACACGCCGTTATAGTCCTCTCAACACGCCGTTATAGTCCTCTCAACACGCCGTTATAGTCCTCTCAACACGCCGTTATAGTCCTCTCAACACGCCGTTATAGTCCTGTCAACACGCCGTTATAGTCCTCTCAACACGCCGTTATAGTCCTCTCAACACGCCGTTATAGTCCTGTCAACACGCCCTTATAGTCCTCTCAACACGCCGTTATAGTCCTCTCAACACGCCGTTATAGTCCTCTCAACACGCCGTTATAGTCCTCTCAACACGCCGTTATAGTCCTCTCAACACGCCGTTATAGTCCTCTCAACACGCCGTTATAGTCCTCTCAACACGCCGTTATAGTCTTCTCAACACGCCGTTATAGTCTTCTCAACACGCCGTTATAGTCCTCTCAACACGCCGTTATAGTCCTCTCAACACGCCGTTATAGTCCTCTCAACACGCCGTTACCACCTTCAGCCAAGCCTGAGGTAAAAGATCCGCGAGTGAATTTCAACGATTTCAAGGTTTAGATCACGCGAAGGGGCTTTGCAACCAAACAGTGATTATTATTGAAACATATTTTACAGCGGTACTACATTGTTTATTACATTGTTACAAAATATATTTAAAAAGTTCTGTCTTTAGGCTGCGCTTTGTTGAAGTCTATACAGTATTAAGGGCCGGTTTCACCAGCAATGACTTTTGTCGAGTTTAGCTTGAACCTGAATGTTACCAATTTTTTTTTTTTTTTTTTTTTTTTATTTATGACTCCAAGAACCCACAAAGCCAAGACTTGGCTTAACTGTGGTACATAATAAAAAATATTATACATAGTGACAGAACAGAACAGAAAACGGAACATGTATTTACAATAACAAAATAATGTATAGAACTAAATACTTGAAACTACTAAGAAAGTGAACTTTACAAAAATCAATACAGATGCAGAATTAACTTGTTTACAGTAATTAAAATATAAACGGAACATTCACAGTAAAAAGGTGTCAGAAAGTAGATGTGTTTTTAGTTCAGATTTAATTTTAGAAATAGACGACAGGGTTTTGAGTGAGGATGGTAGCATATTAAATATAGTTGGCACAGAATAAGACAAAGAGCGTTGGCCATATTTGTTAGTATAATTAGGAACTTGTAAGGTGCCCGCCACTTTGAGCCTTGTCTCCTTACAGGTGTCCATAGGGATCTTAAAATCCGGTTTAAAATAAAAGTACAACAAAAATCTATATACGAATAAAGAATAAATTGGCAGTATATTACAAAATGAAAATATTTGTTTTCTAGAAAGTGTAGTATCGATTTTGATGTCGCATATTACCATTTTTAGCATTCTAACTTGTAGGTCTTCAACCCTTTGCGTATGGCACTGCGAAGCATTGCCCCAAGCCAGAATGCCATATAAAATTAATGATTCGGCCATAGATTGATAAACGGCTCTAAATAATGTAAAGGGCAGAATATATTTAAGTGCATACAATCGAGAAGAGCATGAGCGTAGTTTATTACATAGTTTATCAATATGATTTCTCCAAGAAAAGTTACGATCAACAATTACGCCCAGGTACTCATACTCGTCCACACATTCTATTTTTAAACTGCAATCACAATATGTCACTTCATCCACATTATGAAGGCAATTAAAATCATGATAAATGATATTTATAGGAAAGTCTCTTTCACGATTATGGGGAGAAGAAATATGTAAAACTTTAGTTTTAGACGAGTTAATTACTAATTCATTATCGTGATTCCAACGCAGAAGGTTATTAAAATCAGTTTGCAACATTTCTTGTGCAATACGAATATCTGAATGCACGGCAAGTAAGACAGTATCGTCAGCATAAGATAAAATAATGCAAAAATAAGACATTTGGACATAAAATTAACATAAATCAAAAATAGAGTCGGTCCCAAAATAGACCCTTGTGGGACCCCAGAATCACAAGGTCTTTCTTCACTTGATTGGCCGTTTACTTTAACCTGCATAAATCTATTAGTTAAATAATTTTTAAACCAGTCTAACGCAATTCCACGGATGCCAATTGACTCTAAAGCTCGTAATAGTTTCTGATGGTTGAGGGTATCGAATGCTTTACTGAAATCTACAAATAATGCCAAAACTTGCATATTGTCGTTAAGTTTAGAATTGACGTAATTGGAGAACTCTAATAACAGTGTGGAGGTACTCTTTCCTTTTTGAAAACCAAATTGTTTACTATTTATAATCCCGTATTTATTTAAGTATTCGATCAAGTTGTTAGCAACATGTCTTTCTAAAAGTTTCTCAATACTTGGCAATATTGCAATAGGTCTGTAATTAGAGTAAAGCGTATGGTCACCCTTCTTATATATTGGTTTAATTATTGATTTTTTGAGGCGCTTAGGGATGATACCGGTCTCCATCGATTTGTTTATTAACACGACTAGTACAGGAGCAATAGAGTCCTTGACAAATTGCAGGTCTTGAACACGTATCTTATCTACACCTGGCTATTTATTTACATTAAGTGAGTCGATCATGTCCCTAACAGTTGGAAGAGTAACTGGTTTCATGAAAAACGATTGACTCACTGGGATATTGACATTCTGAGCTCGCTGCAATGTAACAACGTCACAATCATGTTTCAACGTACTTATTTCGTCAACAAATGAATTCACAAAATTGTTTACAACTAGGTTCACATCTACGTCTTTACACAAAAATTTATTGATTACGTCATCAACTGACATTCGTTTCTTTTTTCCAGTGATCTGGTTGATAATTTGCCACGTCTCTTTTAAGTCCCCTCGTGCGTTTAGAATTAACTCGCGATAAAACTTTATCTTTGCTTTGTTTATAGCTTTTGTAACTTTATTCCTGTACGCATTATACTCCGTTCTAAGACGGGTTTTCTTTTCACCAAGGATACAGTTTTTCCAATCTTTAAAAAGTCTATCTCTAACTTTCGTCATAATAACAAGTTCGTCAGACACCCATATTTTGCGAGGTCTATCTCTTGACTTAGGTATTTTATTCCCCCTGAAGATAGAACTGTCATAAGCTTCTGTAAACTGTCTAGATATTATAGTGTATATTTCTTCTGGATCATCGGCATCACAAGCTAAGTTCCAGTTAATATTAGACAAGTTATGCTTTAATTTTCTTTCGTTAAGCGTAATTGCGACAGAGATATTATTGTCATTAGAATGATTATTATGCGTATTAACGTTGAGAGACTTTCCTATAAACCCTAAACAAGTAAGCACCATATAGTGGTCAGAGACTTTAGTGGTAAGGATAGCGGATTCACATGACGAGAAACTTCCACGCAAAAAAATGTGATCAATACAAGATGACACAAACCTACCAGAAATATACTCTTCGCGTGTACTTTTAGTAATGCATTTACTAAAAAAAATTTGACAACAATAATAACTTGTACCTATTTAATTTTTCACATATCTCGCATTTTTGTTGTTTTGGATACTAAGTATTGTCACTGCATGTTTATTGTTAACAGAGAGATGGAAATAATTTATCACAATGCCACTTATTGCCTTTTGTAATACCATGAAGTTTAAAATAATCCATGTAAAGATTAATATACATGTTTGTTTACTCAAAGTACAGATGTATGTTTATGTAAAAATGATTAAAGAAAAACTGCAAATGCATTGTTGGATAGAACCCTCGATGCCCATGATAATTATAATAATAATAATAATAATAATAATAATAATAATAATAATAATAATAATAATAATAATAATAATAATAATAATAATAATAATAATAATAATAATAATAATAATAATAATAATAATAATAATAATAATATTAATTATGCCTTTATTTGCAAACAGAAATATCAAAATCCCATTAGTGCAAACAAAATACAATTTACAACAATACACTGGAGACAGTAGTAATAATAATAATGGCAATAATACATAATACATAAGCAAATGTACCAAAACAACAACGAAAAAATTACATAATTAAAAAGTCACTTATCTGGCTACAGCGTCTGGATTATTTTATTTTTAAAACAATTGTAACTTTCAAAACAAACGTCAGTGCTCAAATGCTCAGCTAACACGTTGTATGTGGATTGGGCACACTGCTTATAAGTTATAGAGATCAATTCTATTGCTGGGGACATAAAATGTAGAATGCTGAATGCCTTCTAGTTGTTCTCAGGGGGACGAAATAGTTTATGTGTGCTATCAACTGAATTATTAGTGATTTTGTGCAGAAACATCATAGCAAGGTTCGTCATGTTTTGACAGTGCAAAAGATATTCATTTTGGTGGTATGGCTACCTGGAATAATAGTGACATCCTAACTTAATACACTTTTTCTGTACCAACTCAATGTGTTATATTTTGGTTATGTGATGCGGACGCCATAAAACGCTTGTGTATTCCACCTGTTTTTTTTTTTTTTAGCACACTTTATTCAACTTCACATGTGATACAAAGTACATTGCATAGAAAAAATAAAAACATTGACTTATATAGGAAGGTGAATGCCCACATGAGCGAACAATTAAGTGCTAGATAACATCCTTAAGGTGGCTAAGTTGAAATCGACCATACAGTTCCGCCTTAACAGACCCAGAAGTTTCAAGGCTTTAGGCGCAACTTTATCCAGATGCCTTCTGAATATCATGATAATATTGTTGGCGTTGTAGTGAAATAATATTTAAAACACGAAACCCACGTAAGACGTATATGTTGAACCTACCAGCTAATACTGATAGAAGTTGCTCAGGGGTAACACGTAGGATTCGGGTAGTCACTGGTTCGATGCCAGCCAGTGACAATTCTATAACTGGAGTTTGTCTAAGGGTTTTCCTCGGTAATTATGCGAATGCTGAAATTGCTACATACCATAGTTTATATATACTAGTATGTATAATAAAGAGATAAACCACGTTTGTCCCGACTGGGGATCGAACAAAGATCCCTCGGCACTGATGCTACCGAAGCTGGGGAAACACCTGCCTCTAAATTAAATTATTATAATGTAGATTACTCAACAACTAGGTCTTATAACGTTCGGGGGGTGATTGGAGGAAATAGTCAAGTAGGACATGTTACGAGGGGTCAAGGGAAGGTACTCATTTCTCCGCGTTTTACAAGCAGCTGAGTAACCCGGGGAAAATGTTATAATAATATCATAGCTCAGTTATATGCCGCATGTTTGTTCCCTATGAAATTTCCAAAAAACACAATTACAATGACTACTCCCCCTCCCCCCGATCAGCCCCCTTTCACCTGACCTGCTCCTCCGGCTCTTCAGGTCGCATCACCAGCCGACGCACGAGACTTCTATCGTGATAAACCTTTTCGGTATCGCTGACGCTTTCTATAACATTCATATCACACTTCAGTCTGTTCACATAACCATGCTAGCTAATCTGGTCTGCATGGGCACCTCCATACAGGGTTAGGTCGAGCCGAGCCCATCATGTGTGTGAATGTGTGCCCTCACCCACTCGCAGCACTCAAGTCATATCAACATCATTCACATCCTTTCAGTGGGTGACAGTCCCACAAAGCAAACGTAAACGCATTGTCTGTTACAGATAAGAGTTGATAATACGGATTTAAATTTAAATAGAAAGCTGCTAGTGGATTTCTACAGCCAGACGAAGCATGGTATTGGTTTTTCAATTCCCACAGTTGGGAGGAGTGAGAAAATTGTATCTCATTTTGTGAATTTTACTAGTGTAAAGCCCCAACCACAATTGTCGGCATCGTGATTGTAATCGTAATCGGGATTGCAATCGTACAATTTCTCACGCTAAATCAATACAACACTAAGATTGTGTTGTGAACAGCGCCATAGGAAGCATGTAAGTTAACTTTTCCACGATTTCCGGATTGGGAATGCGATCCCGATACCGACAATTGTGCGTAGGCCTTAAGGGCGCCTCCAACTATGACAATTGTGCGTAGGCCTTAAGGGCGCTTCCAACTATGACAATTGTGCGTAGGCCTTAAGGGCGCTTCCAACTATGACAATTGTGCGTAAGCCTTAAGGGCGCTTCCAACTATGACAATTGTGCGTAGGCCTTAAGGGCGCTTCCAACTATGACAATTGTGCGTAGGCCTTAAGGGCGCTTCCAACTATGACAATTGTGCGTAGGCCTTAAGGGCGCTTCCAACTATGACAATTGTGCGTAGGCCTTAAGGGCGCTTCCAACTATGACAATGATAAGGGTTTTATTCCTTCACGCCTGAACGATTTCTAGCGGGATTAATAATCTCGAAATCTCATAACTTTGTGTGTAAATTCGCTGTGGTACAAAAACAATGTTGGGAATAGTTATTTAGCTAGTGCCAGTCAATCCCAGAATTCACCTTTACGACTGAGGAAAACCTCGGAAAATACCTAC
Organism: Isoperla grammatica; assembly: GCA_945910005.1. Lineage (NCBI taxonomy): Eukaryota > Metazoa > Arthropoda > Insecta > Plecoptera > Perlodidae > Isoperla > Isoperla grammatica. The sequence goes on from OX246737.1 coordinate 64,756,410, forward strand.
AATCACGATTGTCTATGGCCAGAATCGAACCAGGGAGTCTCACGTGTTACCGCTGAGCCCCCTCTTTCGGTGCAACGTGAATATGTTTAGGTAATTCAATGTTAACTGTTTCACGTTATGAAGGAAATGATAATATTAAAACACATGCTGTTGTGGCCCGGATTGACCAACATCATAAAGCTGCCGTCACTGCTGAGCGTTTAAGGCGACGCGACGCGCGCGTTAGACACTTCAAGCGCGACGACCAATCAGATTGTGAGTTTGCCGCTTCAGCCGTGAAGGCTTGTCGACTTGCTTTGCACGTGAACATGCAACTATGCAAAACCTGTTTATTTCCTGCGTTTTGATCGTCGATGGAATCTAACCTACAAACCATATTTCTTTCTTCCGCATTTCAGTTTCACGTTTGGAAATTAAAATGTCTGCAAAATTCGAAAGACATTTAATGCTGTATGTCCACCTAGCCGGCGGAACTCCCAATTTCGTTAAAATTATTTTAAATGTGTTTAAAATTGTCCCAAATGTAAATCTTATGTATGTTTTTTGCCCTAATCAATATTTCCGTGCTGCTTTTTGCATCTCGATGTATACGTTAGGTTGGAGACCAACTAGTTTAATACTGTCAAGCAGCTTTCGCGGAACAATACCGTTTGCTAATAATTATGAAAGTTACTTTAATCTGTCTTCGCATCCTTTATAGATAACCCCTTAAAGCTGTTTATATTTTCTCGCCATGTTGTCTATTGTGGCACAAGGGAACGGCAACATCACTTTAAATAATTTCTTGTTTCTTCTTGTCAATAATTATGACGATGGTATGGTTGTGATTGTATAGTTTGGTCTGTTATACCTGCCCGGTTGTAATATAATTTGTAGTCTTTAGTTATTTTTTGTTTATTATTATAATCATTATTATTTGTATTATTATGAATTATATAGATATGTATTACATAATGGTGTTACTTAGAAGCTTAGAAACAAAACCTCATGAGTATTCTGTGTCACGTCCCTGTATGTCATTGCCATTCACTACACGGCGTTGCATTGTTCCAGTCTGAACCGGCGTCTTGAGGCCCTGTCGACGACCAAGTTCGGCTCGCAGGACTCGGGGCTGAACCGAGTGGGCATGGCTGTACCCAACACCAACAAGCATGCGGTCGAGGGTTCGAACCCCGTGTGGAACGAGGACATTGCCGCCAGAGACTACGACATGATGAGGTATGCAAACATATAGTATTTTCATTTTTTAATTATAGCTACGACGCATCTCGAAATCGAAACTCTGTGTCAACAGCGATTGTGAATTGGTGAGCCCTAAATACTAAATGTATCTAACATTGCTATCACTGGCATGGTTTTAATTTCTATTTACTTTTTATAACTTAGTATGGATTTTAATAAAATAACTACCCTAGAGATTAAAGTATAGCGTGTATTTATAACTCAATCTGTAAATCTTAACAAACCACAGTCCGCTGTTGACTCACACTTTCGATTTCAAAGTATATCCTTTAGATGTAACAACTTAAAAAATAAAAAGGTTGTGTGGTTACCAACGTGAAGCTACCTTTGTTCTTAAGCTCACTTCGCTCGCTCATCCTCTTCGGGCAACATCGTTTGTATTTTGTTTACATATTTCTGTTCTTATTTGCACATTCATAAAATATTTCACCTTTTCCCAATATAAAATGCGGTATCTTATTACATGGATATCCACGTTAGAATTTCCAATACTTAAATTGCACTTATGTACGAAACTATTTCGCGACAAGACGTCGTGTCCCCTCGCGAAATAGTTTCGTACATTGTCACAAATTACAGTCCTTGCTTTGAACACTATAATATCGTCCTATCACGTATGCAAATATTTAACGGGATAATACAATGTTAGCTATATATTATCTTGAATATTGTGACGATGTGATTAGACTCACGTGTCTATAGATCTGTGTTGCAGCAGCAAATAGTGTTTCCCTGTTGTAGTCACGTATAACGATCACAACCGGCTAGAGGTGTTACAGTGGTCTATACACGGAACAGTCAATTATGTTTTGTATTAATTTTAAAATAATATTTAGCCAAAACATAATATAATAATTGTAGCAGAGTAGTTAGAGTAAATATGGTTCTGTTCGACCTAATTGATTTACTTATGTTTCCGAGTGTAGCCTAAATAACAACAGTCAGTAGTTTATTTTCACATCATAGAGAATCGTAGCTCAAACGTAACGTAACAATGTAATAAATGTATGGCATGATCTGGCCAAAGAAGCTATTTATTTAGATATTATTGCAATAGCCGTGTAATCGTTTCTTGTTAAAAAAATATTTAATTTAACTAAATTGTAGTTAAATTAGCAAAAATAATATTAAATTCATAATCACACACAAAATTTGAAATATTAATATAAATTATGATTATAGGGTGAATTAAAAATGAAGGGATTAAAAATGTGAAAATAAAATTAATACTTTTAATTATTATGGTTAACGGGGTGCGGGCGCGACCCTTGACGACTCAGGTAGTTTTTCGTCAGTTGGAGTTAGACCCTTGTTGGAGAAGGTTCTGCGGCCGGTCTCGCTCTGACCATATTATTGTAAAGCTTCCGCGCTTCTCTCCACTATTTCCCTTATGCAATGACTCGGACTTGCCCTCACTCTTATGACGTGATGATTCTGAACATCATCGTTTATGAATATGATGCTGGGGTACCGTGCATACCCCCCCCCCCCTCTGTGTAACACGAATATCATACTAAAGAATAAGTGACTTGAAGCCCGAATTCACCAACCCCAGCCCAAGGGGCGCCCGTGGTTTCCCAAGTTTCCTTTCATGCATGTTATTTTCCATGAGATAAACAAATCCTTAGCAACTACGGGCGCCGCCCGGGGCTGGGTGTAACAATGTTTACAGCTAATAAGCTATTTGGAGCAAAGTATTTGGTTGGTGGTTGCCATGATGAAAACAAGTTATTCATGGAATAAGAAGTTATAAGAAGATTGTTGTACCGGGTCTTATGTTATTTTATTTTCCGTGTTCTTAGGGCAGATAAAACCTCGACAAACTTATAAATTATTCGTATGAGTTATTCCAAAATATACATAATTCTTCTCGCTTGACTTCCCCCCCCCCCCCCCTCCCCCTTTACGAACGAAACAAACATAGGCCTACTTTCGTCACTTTTGGCGAAAGGGGGGGTGGGGTGGGGGGGGGGGGGGACAATTAAAAAATAATTTCGGGTTCAAACCGGATGAGAAAATCAAAATTACTCGGCATCGGCCTTTGATTTGCGTTTACAGCTTCTGGAAACAATTATCACTATAATCTACGCGTTTATATTGGTTTAAAATGACAACATCGATACCTGAAGATTATACCTGATTAGAACCGATAATAATTTCCCGACGTCGACCACCCAATGGAATAAATATAGGAACATTTTACATTGAAAAACGATAGATAAAGTTCTATCAATGCATAAAACACATTAGTTTGATACGTATAGGCTACTATTTAGGAAGCGGTAAGTTCGGCTATTGTCTTGCATTGCATGCATAGGATGGTCTTGATCGCTACTGGCGATGTCTGGGCCGGGCTACCCACGTGCGCGGCTGTCTGCGACGAAGTGACAGATGGAATGTTTACGTCGCAAACAGGTACACAACCAACCCTTCTTTTCATTCTCTGGTCAGTGACCAGATGACAGGCGAGTGTCCCGGGGGGGTGAGAGGGGGGGGGGATCATGCGTCGGGAGCGTACATGAGAGGAAAGCTCGAATTAGGAATGTTTATAATTTACAAAAATATTCCCTTTTCTATCCATTATTGATTTCGAGATAGTACTTGACATCGACAGTATGTCGTAAGTCTGTGATCAGGAACACATATTTTGTATGGCTCTTTGAGAAATAAAAAATGGAACTACAAATAACATAATTACCGTGTCTTCTAGTTCAATTAAAATCGCGTATACTCAAGCAATGGCATTCAGTACATGCGTTTCACAATAGCTATTGCCGATTCATTATGTATAGCTTCAGAAACAGTAAGCCATTATGAAGTTATTATGGTGGTAGGTAGTCCAAAGTAAGACAGATGTAAAATACCGACCTGGCTGGGAATCAAACCATGTCTCCCACCCGGCAAGTGAGACATGGGCTCGATTACCAGCGGGGTCCATTTTTTACATTTTGTCTTATGCACCATAAATTATATGTATAAATATAATATATATGTACAATCTAAACGTAGGCCTATGTGGAGTGTACGGCCATCGGTATGTGTACATAACGATATATGTTATACATGTACAACCCAAACGTATGTGGAGTGTACGGCCATCGGTATGTGTACATAACGATATATGTTATACGTGTACAAGCCAAACGTATGTGGAGTGTACGGCCATCGGTATGTGTACATAACGATATATGTTATACGTGTACAACCCAAACGTATGTGGAGTGTACGGCCATCGGTATGTGTACATAACGATATATGTTATATGTGTACAAGCCAAACGTATGTGGAGTGTACGGCCATCGGTATGTGTACATAACGATATATGTTATACGTGTACAACCCAAACGTATGTGGAGTGTACGGCCATCGGTATGTGTACATAACGATATATGTTATATGTGTACAAGCCAAACGTATGTGGAGTGTACGGCCATCGGTATGTGTACATAACGATATATGTTATACGTGTACAACCCAAACGTATGTGGAGTGTACGGCCATCGGTATGTGTACATAACGATATATGTTATACGTGTACAAGCCAAACGTATGTGGAGTGTACGGCCATCGGTATGTGTACATAACGATATATGTTATACGTGTACAACCCAAACGTATGTGGAGTGTACGGCCATCGGTATGTGCACATAACGATATATGTTATATGTGTACAAGCCAAACGTATGTGGAGTGTACGGCCATCGGTATGTGTACATAACGATATATGTTATACGTGTACAACCCAAACGTATGTGGAGTGTACGGCCATCGGTATGTGTACATAACGATATATGTTATATGTGTACAAGCCAAACGTATGTGGAGTGTACGGCCATCGGTATGTGTACATAACGATATATATATATATATGTAGTAGTAGGTTTTCGGGTTGCTGTCCACGTAACTTGCTCTTTAGAGACTGGTTGCTGGCCCAGAAATGGGCCATTGTCAATGTCTCGACGTTTCGACAAAATCGCATTTGCCATCTTCAGGAAGATTCGTTGGTTTCCGAAGCTGAGAACCGAATCTTCGGAAACCAACGAATCTTCCTGAAGATGGCAAATGCGATTTTGTCGAAACGTCGAGACATTGACAATGGCCCATTTCTGGGCCAGCAACCAGTCTCTAAAGAGCAAGTAACGTGGACAGCAACCCGAAAACCTACTACTACATCTTCTTCAGTCCGCGAAAACCTACAGAATAACATATATATATATATATATATGTGTTATACGTGTACAAGCCAAACGTATGTGGAGTGTACGGCCATTGGTATGTGTACATAACGATATATATATATATATATATATATATATATATATATATATATATATATATATATATATATATGTTATACATGTACAACCCAAACGTATGTGGAGTGTACGGCCATCGGTATGTGTACATAACGATATATATATTGTATATGCATGTACAACCCAAACGAATGTGGAGTGTACGGCCATCCGTGTACATAACGATAAGGTAGAGGTTCAAGATATGATACTAAAAATATTTTTAATATAAAGTGTGTAATACAAAGGGTTTGAATTGTTTGAATACTAGTGAAATTATGTCACGTAAACTAATTTTCTGCTTACTCTCACTATCCGAAACAATGGTACAGGGTTTGTGACTTGTGTTCTATTCAAATGAGTGATATTGGTGGTACTAAATACCAGTCAAAATGTGATCGATTAAATTCATTAGAAGCACGTTCAGTAAACCGCGGTTCCTCTGTACTAGGTTTGAAACTTGGCTTGGGCATGGATGTAATGTGGCATTGTTTATCTTCTATTATATTGCTCACTCGTCATCTCGATTTGCATATTGTCAACGTATGACACGTAACGGAGCGCTCAAATATTCATTATCAGTCCGGTTGGCTTTATTTCCTGAATAAAACGGGTGTCTTGAACTTCCCGTGCAGGCAGCGGAGCGCTCTTGTCCAGTAACAGCTGCAGCGTCAGGCGAGCGCGCTGCATTCAAATACTTTTTTTGTTTTTATTTTATTGTAAACGTTCGACAGATTTGAGAATTTTGAAACTTCTTTAAATTATGTGTAATATAAATGTTCACGTGTGGTAAAAAAATCGCGATGTTTGGATGTGAAAATGTACGCAATTATATGTATAAACTGAAATTTGGGTACATTTTTTTAAATTATAAACATACAAACGCCAAGAAACTGGAAAAAATTATACATTTTTTTGGGGTAATCATAAAGGCCATTACCTTTTCTATAACTTAAAGCAGTTTGGTAAACGTGGCTTTGATGAAAGTGTGGGGGAAAAAATGTTTTTCTTATGCATGCATTCCCGCTCCAGCCGGTGCCCGCACAGCCTTAAAATAAAATATCAGAAATGGTGGAGGTGCCGGGTCCTCTGGGGACTAACGGTTGTACAAGGGTTTTGTCGTAGTCGACATTTTCGTATGAAGCTATTGGTATAATAAATAATTTTTAATTGTTTCAGTTTAAGGGCGTCAAATTTCACTCCGGAAAAAATCAACAACGTTAATTTTATAGTTACATTTATTTCCATCGAAAATATTAACAAAACCAATAATCTAGGGAAATAATTTACAGATATAACGAGCTTTGAAACAATAAACAATATTTAGTGAAATACATTTAAATGGAGAGTAGATTGTGCGTGAAACAAGAATCTCTACAATGTTATTTGAAGTGCGCTTGGTTATAGTCCTTCATTTGAACAGCAAAAAAGGGCAAAACACTCTCACAAAAGGGGGCAAAGGGTATCATATACCATTCGATTCACAATATTTTGAGGAATAACGTGTTATATGATACTTTTAAATCTTAGTCGGCGTATAAGCGTCGCGACGCTTTAAAGATGGCCGACGCCTATATTTTCCTCTTACGCAACGGCAGATTGTTACCGCCGTAACTCAAAAACTATCAAACCGACCGCGCTCTTGTTTATTGCATTGTTTTTGCCATACACTGTTTAAAATAAATAAGTATAAATTTAGGCATTTTTTGGGAGTTTATAGTCTGGTTTGACAACAAATAGACCAGACATTCACCTGTTTTTAAGTACTGCAGTGGTTTCGTTTCCCTTGTAGGACACACGTTATTGAAACTATTTTTTGTTAAAGCGTATTAGTAAGTCTTATACTATTATAAAACGAATGGCTATCTTCAAATTTAAAAAATAAAATTATTGTGGGCACAAAATATGTTTTTATGATTTGGTGTTGCGCGCCCTGTCCGCTATTTTACAACGTGAGTGTATTACAAAAGTACACTTCCGTACATTGTTTAGTCGTATTTTCCATGAAGTCAGATATATCTACCAAAAGTCATATTTATTGAACATTTGAACAGTTCCGTCAGGCAAATTGACTAAGTACAGTCACATTAAAAATATAGACCTCCGTGAAGTTTCCTTATTGCAATGTTATTAATTATATTATTTTCGTCTTTCAAGACTATCCAAATGAATTCCTGCATTTGCACTTGCAGCCACAAGAAACGAAATTTGATGTAAACAGTAATGTTTGATGAAAATAGACCTTTTAACCGAGACAAATAATTACAACTACTCGTTCAATATTATACCCTCGGAAATTGTTGTACCTCTTCTCTAAAATCATTCAAAAGCTAATTCTGAAAAACATGAATAGTTATATGCATAAGAAGGTAGATTTACGAATTAAGTTTTATGAAAATAGACCTTTTTGACTTACTTCATTGATATTTGGGCTTAACGTCTCATATTTTTGCAACGTGGCCAATCGAGACACTGAGTGGGTGAAATATGAAGATGACTGTGGGTGATTAGAGGTAAAGGGGCAACTTAAACTTAGGGGTTTAAGGACTTACTTGAAAGGATAGTATGGTTATACACATTCTATACTACAAATGCAAATTAGTTAATAAGTAATGTGTGAGTAATACTATATTACTAAAATTGTTTCGGATATGAATTGACATCTATTTTTCTTTTCTTGTATGTCTTGATCGTCATGATTGAGTTGTAGTATAGACATGTTACCTGCAAATAAATATACACATTCATTATTTGAAACTTGAATATAGATTAAAAACAATAATATTGTAATAATTTAATTGGCTCACCATCCATCACGAATTGCACTGTTTTTTGCAGAAAGTTCGTCTTCTGACTCTTTTGAATCCATAGACTCTTCTATATCGCCATCATTGTCATCTTGTGCTTGTTCTTCTACTTCTTCGTTGTCTTGGAAATTGGAGCATGTTTGAATTTTGCACATGTCAGTGCACCTCAGGCCATTAGTGATGCAGCAGCATGTTGTTGGGAGACATTAACGCGAGCATGTACATGATAAGAGCTCGAGAACGCCCACAGGTGCTGTATCACAACTCATCCAGTCGATTTCTAGTTGATTATCAGTGCTCATCTTCCAGCCGTGTTTATCTGGAGGTGGTACATTTGGATGGCGTTCCTGTGCTCTAAACCATATACCAGCTTGGTAATTGGCTCTGATGATATGTTTATGAAGTGCATTTTGACAAGGTGGTAGGTTTTGCAATTCTATCTGACCTTTCTTCGCTGTGAAAATTGAATATCCTACGCTGTTTATGTCTGTTGCCTTCTTTCCTCCATACAACATGCAAATAAACCCTTCGATATCTTTGAGAGTGTTTGAAGTTATCTCTTCTGTCATATCGATGCATTTCTGTCTCTTGTGTGTTCCTGATTTAATGATGACTTGTGCAAGCTTTCCATTAATTTGTACATGATGTAATGCAAGAACGGCCACAGCTGTATCGTTACAGTTAATTACTATATTGGAATATCCAGAAGTTGCAGCGTGATGTGCGTGGAGAAAAAGCCGTGTATCAGCTTCTTCCTGAGATGATTGAAGCTCATCTACTTCGCTAATTGTCCGAGAAGTTAGACGGTAGCATTTGCTGGCGCAAGTTACATACAGCACTCTGTCACCAAGCCGTTTTCTGTAATCATCTTTGTTCCACGCAGAAGAAAGGAACTCAATCAATAAGTTTTTATTATTTTCTTCAGATAAGAAGTTCCTCCAGTTTCATATGGTATGAGACGCCAATATTTTGTGGAATCTTGGGAGCGGTGTTGATTCACTTCTTCTGGCTTTCTCTGCATTTTTGATTGAGACGTCTAAATATACATCAAACACCACGTTAATTCGTTGTGCACTCTCGAATCTTTCATCATTCGGTTGAACAACCATGAAGACATATCATCAACTTTACGAACAGTGTCTGAAAGCTATTGCACTAAGCTCATTCCGTCTATTAAGTACGCATTTGCAATTGGCATATCTTGATTCTCAAGGATTTTGGCATCTTTCAGTAAGACTTTCATCAGACTTGATTTCTGTGTCTTTCGAGGGATGCCATCGGCTGAAGCTAGTGCCCATGGTAAAGGGCCGAGTGGATGGCTAAGGACCGCTTTCATGTCTAGTCTTCTGTTCTGAGCAACCAATGCCATGTGTGCAAATAAGCCCCTATCAGCACGAAGTATTACCACTTTGTCCTTTGTTTTAAACGTTTTACTTTTTTTATACCTGTGAATGTTTTCAGTTTCAATCTTTTTAAGGCTGGTATTCCTTGACTGCTAGCTTCATTTGAGCCCGAAAGGTATTTCTCTCTGTATTCCAAGTAATGGGATTCACCTCTATCTCTTGCTAACAGTATGTCTTGGGTTGTTTTGGCATCAGCCAACACGCCAGTCGATATACTGATGAGCGCTGAGTCTTCAAATGGGTTGTTCCAAATCTTTCTGCATGATGTCAGACAGAGCTAGAACAGCTGCTTTGTCTTGTTTAATCCTAGATGTCGATAGGTCAGTGTGCACGATGGATCTTGATTGTGGGCAGTCGGTGAACTCGCGAAACAGTTGTAAAAATGATGCTCGTACATCTGAGTTGAGGTAGAAACAATCAACAGCAGCTTGGCGTAACTAAATCCTCTGGTTCCGCTACATCCTTGGGTATCCTTGTTGACAGTTTCTTCTATTCCCTGGTCAATAGGAATGCGACCAAATGGGTTGTCAGATTGCAACTGTATGCTATAGTTGCCGGCTTAAAACGCTTGATGCACATTGGGGTGTCTATCTATAAGATTCATCATATCTGCTAGGTAGATTGGAAGATATTTGGCGTAATTTAAATGGTCGTGTGCAAAGCATCAAGGTATCACATCTCTAATCCCATCCAAATACATTTCCCAGTCGCCAATCCTAGTAGCTCGAATCAGAGTAAGTAGTGTTCCTCTTCCTACCATATCCAAATAGGTGGACCAGAAGGCTGATGTCACCGTTTTCTTCTCGAAGAGTATCTAGATATTTAGAGAAATTAGCAGAGACGGCAGTAAACGCACCACACAAAATTATTGTTTCATATTTATCGGAATCAATAGGTGACTTATCATTCGCCATCATAATCTTATTTTTTACGACAATAATGTCAAGAATAACAGAATGGAACATGTGTTCTGCATTATCTTCAAATGCCTGAAATGCTAGGGACATTAGTGCTGAAAAAGTTTGAAAAGGTCTTTTCCATAAAAATTGAATCGTCAATGTACCTAATAATGCATGTTACTATACATAGTTTTGCAGAATTTGTTTTCGAGTGACTTTAGAAAAGAGAAAAATCAATTTCAGCGGGTATTGTGCTGTTATTGAACGAGTAGTTGTAATTATTTGTCTCGGTTAAAAGGTCTATTTTCATCAAACATGACTGTTCACATCATATTTCGTTTATTGTGGCGTCAAGTGTAATAGCAGGAATTCATTTGGATAGTCTTGAAAGACGAAAATAACATAATTACTAACATTGCATTAAGTAAGGAAATTTCACGGAGGTCTACTTTTTTAATGTGACTTTACTTAGTCAAATTTGCCTGACGGAACTGTTTAAATGTTCAATTTATATGACTTTTGGTAGATATATCTGACTTCTTTGAAAATACGACTAAACAATGTAAGGAAGTGTACTTTTGTAATACACTCACGTTGTAAAATAGCGGACAGGGCCCGCAACACCAAATCATAAAAAAATTATTTGTACCCACAATAATTTTATTTTTGCAATTTGAAGATACCTATTCGTTTTATAATAGTATAAGACTTAATAGTACGTCATAACAAAAAATAGTTTTAATAACGTGTGACCTACAAGGGAAACGAAACCACTGCAATACTTAAAAACAGGTGAATGTCTGGTCTATTTGTTGTCAAACCAGACTATAAACTCCCAAAAAATGCCTTAATTTATACTTATTTATTTTGAACAATGTATGGCAAAAACAATGCAATAAACAAGAGCGCGATCGGTTTGATAGGTTTTGAGTTACGGCGGTAAAAGTCTGTCGTTGCGTAAGAGGAAAATATAGGCGTCGGCCATCTTTAAAGCGTCGCGACGCCTATACGCCGACTAGGATTTAAAAGTATCATATAACACGTTATTCCTCAAAATATTGTGAATCGAATGGTATATGATACCCTTTGCCCCCTTTTGTGAGAGTGTTTTTCATACTAAATGAAGTACTATTATAAACATAACCTCTTCAAGTGTATACTCCTATTACAGCAAGTGTGTTTGCCTATGCTTCACCGTCCGTTTGTTCAGAGCGGCTCTTTGCACTCTGGTGAAGACTTGTTATTTCCTATGTTGTGTATTTTTAGCTTCGTATTTATTTTATTTATTGTGAAGGATTACAATAAAGCATATCGTATAGCATAATCACATTGCATGTGGTGACAAGTAAACAGCTTGGTGCCCTTCTTAACCTAAGAAAAATAAAATAAGCATGTTGAAAATCGCAATCCCTATGCCTAAGTGAACACATAACACATAATAAATAATAATTTAGTAGATATTAACTTGAATCAGTCATTATCAGATAAAACCTCTCCCATCTAACACGTCTTGACTATTGACAGGTAAGTGATTCTCATTTATTCGAAGGTTATTCATCCACCAGCGGTCGTAAAGGAACCCAAATTAATAATACTCACAGCAAATGTGTTCAGTTCAAAATAATGTTGATGTTTTTAAAGCAATATTGTAGAAACTCATCAGGCTCAATCTTATTCAGAGTCACGTAAATAGGTCATACAGCTCTCGCGCCACACTAGTGTTACATAAGAATGAAAGAGGACGTGTTCGCGCTGTAAATAACACTCTTATACTAGCGCCAAACATTACCGTGTATAGATTTCCTCTTTTATATAAATATCAATTACGTTGTATTTTGATAAGAGATACAAGTTGCACTTGCATCGGAATGGAACATAAAGAAGTGACGTTTATTACAAGGCAATAGTCTTTGAAGGAATTAATTAGAAAAACACTGAAACTGTGGGGGTGTCCATACAAATGAAAGATCGGGTATTGATTTACATCGCTAACTAATGTGATTTAATAAAATAAGCAATTTTTTTTTAAATGATATGCAAAATGATTCACGCAGTTGCTTAATACCTCTAGATCTGTCTTCTCCAACCATCTCCCCAGTCACCACGAGGCATCAACACCTGCATCTTTGCCACTGTTGATTACAGCGAGGGCAGTGATGACTCTGACCTGATTGGCGTCGAGGACCGACCTGAGTTTGAGACCACGCCTACTGCCGAGGAAGCGTGGAGGCCATCAGGGGGCGGAGGAACGGTCAACGGTGGTTATCAGTCCGACGCGCCTCGTAGAGTGAGCCTCAACCCCCTCTCTATGGCCGGCGGCAACCCCCTCGGCTCGCACCACATGGACATCGACAGCCCCGCCGAGGACGAGTTCGGGAATCCCGAGCACAGCAACTTCTCGTTCGGGAAACCGTTGAGTATTCCCACCACGGAGCTGTGATCACCCTCGGCGCCTACTCGAGATTAGTCATTGATCTCAGACACGGAGCTCTCACAATTAGGAAACTATTTTATTTTAACACTGTACCTTGATGTTTTATGGGTACATGACTATTGTTACATGAAAATATAAACACTTGATTTTAATACAGAATACAACAAGAATTATTTCATAAATATATGTTATGCTTTAATTTTATTTTCATGTGGACTGTATTGAAATACAAAATTTCTTTCTAGATAATTCATTTTTAATTTGGTTTAAAACTTTTAAAAGTAAACAAATTGATTGCATCGTTAAGCTAAAACTGCTGTCAGAGTTCTAGCAAAACATGCCATCATGTTTGTTGAATCTTATTTGACGAATGCCATATAGTTGGAAATACAATTTCAAACCTCGTGTTAGTACGTTTACCCTGTACCTGTAACTCAAATAAAAGTATTTGATTATATGAATGAATGTAGCTTTACCGGAAGGAAACGAAGTGGCGTTTCAAAAGGTCACGATTTGGAAAAATACGTTAAATGTCAAAGAAAGCTGTATCCGTGAATTGCACTGACCTGAGCGCTCTATAGCCAGACAGCAGCCGACTCAGCTAGTGTTTTGTCCGTCGTTTTCTACTCACTATTGCAACATTGACGTCGTGTGAGTTGTTACACATGTTGCAACCACCATGGTCCAACCTGTACTTGGGTTTGTGCACTCACGGACACTTGTGCAGCTCTCTCCAGTAAACGAACGAACACAGCCTACTCGTTGCAGGTTTGATATAAGATATGGAGAATAACACTATCAAAATATCAAACTATTCAGGTACAACCACGGATATAGCCCGGGGTGGCCCTCCAATTGATGATAAAAATATAGAGAAACAGTTACCATTAAAGTTTAAGATGACAAACTGTTGTAAATTTTGTTTGAAAAATTTAAATAAAAAAATTATGACAAATGTGTCTAACGGTATGGGTTTCATTGACCATTGAAAAGTGTAAAAAGAACACATGTAAGTGAAATTAAAAAAGAATACCAGTTATTTCATAGTTGTCTCAAACTAATTTGAAGTTAACTATGTAAAAGAAGTTATGAAAAACACAAAGATCTTCTTTCCAATATAAAATTCAAATTTGCACTACAAATACCAAAGATTCCGAATTCCCCCACCCCACCCCGCCCCAAACAAGAATTATTAGAAAATATCGACACATGTTTGATGCCAAAAATTATTCGTGAATGGGACAATTACTTGGGTGACAACATTTGAGTAGAAACCAAACATTTTCAAAAACAAAAATCCAAGTTCTAATGGAAATTAAATCGAGGTCTTCCACTGGCCTGACGCGTGCCTTGGCCGCTAGACCAGGTCTCGTGGTGTAGAGGCCAGGGCGTCGACTGGTCTGGATTCTGGATTAATACTCGAATAAATAATTAGGTGGTTGGTTTCTCTTTATTCTCTAATAAAATGGAATGGAGCATTGCAACCGTTAAAATAATGATTGGTTGAGCATGTCACACTCAAACCCGAAATGTTGTCCGCCAGGATCGAGTTGATCTCAAGAACATATTAATTTTGCTAGCTCAGTCGAAAAGGTTTGAAATTCCTCTGATTAATTATATATTATCAGAAACGGACTGTGATTGGTATAGAAATAGGGTCAAAATAGGGTTAAAACAACAAATAATAAATTTACTCTATACGTGATGTATAAATTATCTTACACTGAATGCGAAACACTCCTACCTAAGGGCCCATTAATAACTGATTATTACAACAATAATGAATTAAACAATTTTTATAAATTCTCCTTTAGGGTTACATGATATAGGAATTTAAACAAAATTGTGATTATGAGCTGTAAAAAGAAACAACAATACTGAAAAATTAAAACTTGATTTTTAATTAAAAAAGTTCAAACCAAGGAAATTGACAAATTTTGTACTCATCCATTGACGTCACTGCTGTGCTGTTGCTGTTGTTGTTGATGTTACTGCTGCTGTTGTTGTCGTTGTTGTTGACGTCACTGCTATGCTGTTGCTGTTGCTGTTACTGTTACTGTTGTTTGTTGATGTTACTGCTGGTGTTGTTGTTGTTGTTTTTGACGACGTCTCTGCTATGCTGTTGCTGTTGCTGTTGTTGTTGATGTTACTGCTGCTGTTGTTGTTGTTCGATGAAGACGGAAGTATTTCGAGTGTGATGGTGTGAACTTGGGTTTGAAAGCTGCTAGGGATGTTCCTTTCACTTTCAAAATGGAGGATCCTTCACACGGAATCACGGTAGAAAGTCACAACCTCCTCGAAGATTCCAGCGTCATGAAGGTTATGTCCGTCTTTCTCGCACAGTTCGTCAACGATGTTATAAGTTTTAATTTATGTCCATGTCACTCGCGCTAGTCGTCAACAATTGTATAAGATTTTAAAAGTTCATACTATACGTGCGTTATTTAGCACTTTACTAATTTACACATAGTTGGTGCCCATGGCAATCCAACCTTTTGACCATCCTTCACGGACTGTGTCCTCTCCCTCTCAACGGGTACATTCAAACCCTCGGGTTGTGACGTAGCTGTCCACTTCCCCTCACGGCTTCACAACCGCTATGTCCTTTTGACCAGGGGCGCCGGGTTTACAAAATTCCGAGGGGTGCTGAACATCTTTCAGAAGTGACCAAGCACGGGGGGTGTGGGGGGCGGAGCCCCCCACAATTAGCGTTGCAGACGAAATTTTTTTTACCCACTTTTTAGAGTGTGTTTGGTGCACTCTAGAAAAAAAGGTGGCCTGAATGCAACGCCAAAATAATGCATATTTTTACAGTAAAAACTAGTAAACCGTAAAAAAAATATGGAAGTGCGAGATAGACCATGTTACAACCATCGAATATACATATTATTATTATTATTATTATTATTATTATTATTATTATTTATATGCATATGTATATGATCGCGTACAACCATGATGAGGCTGCCTGCATGACTCAAGTGAGTTTGACGTTTGACTAGCTCTAGTATAGCATCATCAGTTCTCAGCGCGATCACTGTCGATTGTTGAGCATGGCCGGGCACCGCGCTCATTACTACCACTCGCGGTCACTGTATGGCACAGCAACAAAGACCCCCGCCCCCTCACGTGATGAAGCTGACTGCAAGAAACAGTGGATATCATTTCGTTACTTCAAAAGTGATTACCATTAAAGTTACAAACATATTTTAAAATAAAAAAAAATATTATTTTAATCACTTTGATTGTATCCAATTTGAAAATAGAAAAAAAAATAAAAAAAAAATAAAAAAAAATAAAAAAAATAATAAACCCTCAAAACTCAGATAGAAATAGGCGTATTTGTCTTTAAGACAGGATATTTCGAGGGGTGCTGCGCACCCCTCGAAACAATCCGAGGGGTGCTGCAGCCCCTGAGCACCCACATAGTCGGCGCCCCTGCTTTTGACCTCGCAGTGCATTGAAAACGGCAGTTTTGTCATGTTTACAAAACATTCTGGAAGCATAACAGCGTACTTAACACCCCCCTTTCATCCCTCCTTATAGGCGTCACCTAAACCGAACATCGTGACGAATTCGTGGCTTCTTTTCGCTCACTTTCTAGAATTTTGATGGAACTTTATATGCTATTGCAATACTTTTAATAACCTTACATCATAATCATACAAGCTATAAATCTATTGGTCATATTAATTAATATTAATGACAATTACAATTAATTAGTGTTACAGTTTGCATAATAACATACTGAAAAAGGGTTTTTGGGTAGGGGTAGGATTCTGACATGTTACAATTAATACAACCTTATGAAACAAACACACAGTTCTTTTTAATTAGCTCGCCTCAGACTCGGATCAAAGCGTCTTTTCAGAGACGCCATTTTTCTCATATTGCAACGCTCTCATCCCTGAAACGCCCGCATGTGCAACGCAGCCGAGGTGATTGTTACAGGACACTCAACCAACTGCGTCCGATTGTCACAAGTCACAGCATAAAGGTCCAAACGGTGGACGCAAGAATATATTTCGGGGAAAGCTGCCCAGAGTAGAACATAACTGTAAAAGGGTGCTCAACAAATGACACAAGGGGGGGGGGGGGGGGGGTCGTCCACAATAGCGCCGCCGGCAATTTTGTGTAAAACCGTTATTTTGTTGATGGTTTTAATGTGTTTTAGAAGAAGGTAAGGTTCTTTGCTGAACGGGATACGGTTTTAACGGCGCCAACTATGATTTGAAAACAATTTAAACATTCAATATTATATAAAATTACTATACTGGATTACAATTTTTAGAATGTTACATATACGGGGGTGTTTCCGAAATAAGAAAATAGAGAAACTAATACGAAATCTACTTAATTATTTCGGTAAATTTGGATGATTTGCAGAGTATGATTAAAGCCGGGATTTTGGGAGAGCTCCAGCCCCCCAGACCCCCTGGATACGTCACTGGGCCCAAAAATGTACTTCTTTAATTTCATTTGACAAATAACTCTTCCATATGACAGATCTAATAGCATGATTGCAATAATAGAGACGTAAAGCTACAAATCAATATGGCATAGACCTGTGCATTACCCAATATGTAGATACGAACAGAATGGCAGAAGAGAGAAAAGAATGGAGAGGACGCCAATGGGTCCAAAAAATGTACTTCTTTAATTTCATTTGACAAATAACTCTTCCATATGACAGATCTAATAGCATGATTGCAATAATAGAGACATAAAGCTACAAATCAATATGGCATAGACCTGTGCATTTCCCAATATGTAGATACGAACAGACTGGCAGAAGAGAGAAAAGAATGGAGAGCTGTTACAACCAACAAAAGGATTGAAAAACATGAAGAAAATTCATTGATTGCACGTACGTCACATCTTTGCGCGTGGGGGCCACATTTGTGATCAAACTTTGACGTTGCCATGGAGAAACAATCGACTGAATCGAGGACCGTTGTTGTAGAACACATACATTCTTAGTTCTTCAAAATCAAGCGTGTTTTTTTTTTTTAATAAAAGTGGTATGTGTAGTAATATTTTTATTTATGTATTACTTATGTTTACTTTTTAAATTCTAAATTAGGCTTATTTATTAAATTTGAGTAGTATTTGCCATCATGGGCGCTGTGACATCACGTGCGAACTTTGAATCGCACAGCAGTCGCGGTTTTATCTTGGGCCTGTTATTCTTATTTTATCACCAGTGAGACAAATACCGGTACTGGAATAAACATTATACAAACTATATCGACTACGGTATTTGAGTGAGCGATGTTGCATTGAAAATTAAATCCTGCGTATTTTATATGTTTGTTATTATTGCGCTCAAATCGAATCAAAGCAAAAGGCTTCGATCAAAGTGTTATTTTATCAAATCGATTCCAAGGCAGTAGAGTAATAACCATAAGCAACAAATCACAATGACGTAATAACACGCAAGAGAGATGTTATGCAAACAGATTTCAAAGCAATTCACTCAACGACTTAAGGAATGTCTATCAGTTTTGTAAACTTCCTTGGTAGAGAGAAATAAAGTGACACAACAAAACCAATTGCAAAATGTTATGCTTAATGATTGATGCAATATTAGTCACTGGTACTTTGGCACGCAAAACCTAAAAAGTAATAAATTAATTAATACATTCACACTTATAAAGTCTACCTACTCTTAAGCAAGCCTGATTTTCAGTGGGGGTTTTAATTTAAAGCGACTAAACCAACCCTTTAGGCTCTAAACACCATCGACGAGTGAGCGATAACCAATCAAAGATCGATATATCAAATATGAAACATACGAATCAGTGATTGGACAGTGAGAACACCTGCGGACAAATTCCAGAATCAACAAATTTACAAGAATTTTATTTTAATTTCCTTCTTTTATAGGGTTAAGTTTAACAAGTAAAATAAATAATTGTCTATCTTCCGATGGTTGATTGATTAATGGGGCTTAACGTCTGAGCTTTAAAGCCGATTTCCTTTGAGGAATACTATTCATAATTCCCACGTGACGTCACAGCGGCCATGATTGCGACACAATAATTGATGAGGACATATCCTAGATCATTGGCAAATACTATTTAAATTTAATAAATAAGCCTCACTTGAAATTTAAAATTTAAAACTTAAAATTTAAAATTTAAAATTTAAAATTTAAAATTTAAAATTTAAAATTAAAAATTTAAAATTTAAAATTTAAAATTTAAAATTTAAAATTTAAAATTTAAAATTTAAAATTTAAAATAAATAATTAAAAATTACCACACATAGCAATTTTATTTAAAAAACAAGCAGGATTTCAAAGAACTAAGAATGTCTGTGTTCTACCACAACAACTTTCAATTGTTTCTCCATGGCAACGTCAAAGTTTGGTCACAAATGTGGCCACCACGCGCAAAGATGTGAAGTACGTGCAACCTAGGAATACAGATTTATGTATGTGTTTAATAAATATGATGCCTCTTGTGTTTGCGTCCACATTCGCACGTACGGAAGTCCTGCGTGTTGATGGATTTATAAATGTTGCAAACACCCTTATTCCCATCCTAACTGAGAATCGAGTTTAGGATCTTGTTCTTGATGGCAGATTATTTTTGTTTTATTCATTAATAAATAATAATATGCTCTGATATATTATATAACTAACTTTATTTAACGACTTCACCCTAACTTTAATTTCCTTGTGCAATGAAGAGAAGTTTAAAAGAATATTATTATAAAAAAAAATAAGAAGTTTCTATTGTTTAATGTGTATAAAGTTTACTCTAGCATTGAAAAGCTTATTTCTTTTATATTCAAGCAGCTTGGTGTTTGTGGAAATGTAATTATATAAAAGTCCAAACTAAATAGCATTGCAGCAAAACTACTCGTGTATAGAATTGTTAATTAAGTTGAACGCAAAACCACAAACAAAGCGACCGACTTGTTATAAATGTAAAGTGATTCAGGGGCTAATTATGCTTGTCATGAATTACTACAATGAACATGCATGATAAACAGGAAATCCTACGAATGTTTGTGAAGGAGAGCTATTTATCAGGGTGAACTATATGAGAACCCCGACCATGCAGATGCACGTGTTGTTGAAGGTTCATTTCAGGTAATTTATTTATCTATTTATGTATTTATTTATGTATTTATGTATTTATGTACTTATGTATTTATGTATTTATGTATGTATGTATTTATGTATTTATGTATTTATGTATTTATGTATTTATGTATTTAATTTATTTAATTTAAATAATTTTATTGTATTTAATTTAATTTAATTTAATTTGCAAATAGTTTGCAAATAGTATCAAAAAGTAATCAAACACGTCGATAACCGCCAATAATATTACGAGGGGTGCAGGTTTGGACATGGTCATCCGGACCAGATCTACTGCTAGGACTGAAAGCCGCTTGATGAGTTGACGAGGATTACGGCGACAGGTCAATTTGCGGCAAAAAGGTATATGTTGACAGTTTTGTCAATTTTTGGTTTTATGAGATTTTATAGAGTTTTCTGCAGGGGGGTGGGAGGCTGAGTCTTTATGAGGTTAGGGTGAGGACTCAATCTAAAAAATGTCAGTGTTGGCCGAGGATTCTCTTGACGTCATCTTTAGGTTTTAACCGAAAGACGTAATAAAGCAGGAATCAGAGCAGCAATTGAGTTCCTTTGAAATTAAAGTCTCCAACTTTTATTGCAAAACAAGAATTCTAGACGGCAACAGAATCGTAACGTTGAAATAAGTCGTGTCTATTTTGAAGACAAACAAGGACAGAGCGACCCTTTATCACGGCCAGCTTTGCGTTAACTTTGTGTAGTAAAACTAACGTGAATTACGTATTGTTTTGTGCACAGGCATTGCCGGGATCTGTTGATAATACTTTGCATCTGAAAAGTGTGCGTTGTCTCGTTTACTGTTTCGTTGACTAATATTGATAGTCAATTGAGTAAACAAAAAGCCAGTATGTAACAGATTCATTCTTGAGACGTTAAAAACAAATTGATTATTGCAATTTCTATTATGTTTATGTGTTACAACAATGTAATCTATTATATGGGCATTTCATTCTGAATACGTGTGCTATTTTGCATACTGATGTGTTGTGCTGTGACGTGAATTTAGTTTTAAGATTCGTCGCCTACACTCCCCTATTTACTTTACATTTTGTATTTTATTTTACTTGTACAATCTTAAAACTATCGCCGGGCCAAGCCATGTGCGAGCTTCCACTACGCGAATCTTACTGCAAGCATCGAAGTGCACTTAACACGATGTTGCCGACGCAAAAGCACAAAAGATGGAAACCTCAAATTTAATTAATTCGGTGGGCTTTTACCACGAGACTCCTTATTTCAAATTTCATCCCGATCAGATGTTGCGTATGGAAGATATTAAGCCGTAAAGTCGTAAATTTAAGTCACCCCTGCAAACTTAGTTTAGTTACAGAGTGGGTAGACTCTAAATGTGAATTTATTTTCTTATTTTATTTATTACAAAATTAAAAAAATCTTCAGTTAACTACTGCTACTACTATTTCTTGTCGGTCTGTGGGCCCCAAACGAATATACTCGCCGTACAAGATCTTCGGTAATGCTTCCGTCACGGGTGGGTGAGCGGCAGCCAACCAGCGACCGTGGCTAATTCAGATACCTGCTCGGGTTGGCCGAGACCGTAAACACGTCATTGATTGATGACTAAAGCATTACCGAGGTTGTTTTGCGAGACCTATAAAAATGTGAAAACCAAAATATTCACCAATTTGGTTCACCTCCCGGAGCATCCTCTTTTACACAACAAATTTTAATTGGACCGAATGCCAACCTGAAGAAAAATAAATACTCCCAAAAAATTAGTTATTAAGCGAGCGAAGCGAGCGTTTCCACTTGACTCTTATGGCACTTCGTTCTGTTTTTTTGTTTGTTTGTTTGTTTGTTTGTTTTTTTTTTTTTTTTTTTTTTTTTTTTTTTTGTTTTTATGTCCGTCGATAGCGGTCGAACGGAAAGTCCGATCAACTTGAAATTTGGACCATCCACAAGCCTCGATGTGGATTGAAGGTGTATAGTTTTGAGGCAAAATCGTTTGAAAAGTTACAAAGTTACACCATAGTTACTGCAAAATATTTTTCTGAAACAAAATGGCGGCAAAATGTGAGATAGCCAGATTTTTTTACAGCTTTTTCCGGTCACGAATATGTAAATGTAATGGCGATCTGATAAGTATTGGCAAAGTTACACGAAAGTTACTCGAAAATATTTTTCTACAACGCAGTAACGGCAAAATGTGAGGTGGCTATCTTATAGTAAATTTATGTCCGGTCACGAATATACTAATGTAAACCCGATCCGATACGTATTAGAGGCAGAAATTACATTTCTATTGCTGTCAATAACTGTTAGTAACGGTGGCGGACCGCGGCGAAAACATGACCACGAAAATTCTTAGCAACGCACATTGCACTGCATACAACAATGTCGGAAAGTATAATAGCCCTGGAAAAAAGAACAATTTTTGCAATGCGCATTCTTGAATTGTTGTTAATTGTTGTTTGTATTAGCATTGAAAACTTTTCGCCAGAAAGTTCGTAGATATTGACGCGCTCGCTTATCAACGCGTCAAACAGAGCGTTTTCCTAGTTATTAAAACGTTGTCCAACGTTCTTGCCATCGATGTAGACAACTGAGTAAATTTTCAGAATCCTATCTTGGACAGTGACCATGTAATTAAGCGAGCGAAGCGAGCGTTTCCACTTGACTCTTATGGCACTTCGTTCTGTTTTTTTTTTTGTTTTTTTATTTTTTTTTATGTCCGTCGATAGCGGTCGAACGGAAAGTCCGATCAACTTTAAATTTGGACCATCCACAAGCCTTGATGTGAATTGAAGGTGTATAGTTTTGAGGCAAAATCGTTCGAAAAGTTACAAAGTTACACCATGGTTACTGCAAAATATTTTCCTGAAACAAAATGGCGGCAAAATGTGAGATAGCCAGATTTTTCTACAAATTTTTCCGGTCACGAATATGCTAATGTAATGGCGATCTGATAAATATTGGCAAAGTTACACGAAAGTTATTTGAAAATATTTTTCTAAAACGCAGTAACGGCAAAATGTGAGGTGGCTATCTTATAGTAAATTTTTGTCCGGTCACGAACATACTAATGTAAACGCAATCCAATACGTATTAGAGGCAAAAATAACATTTCTATTGCTGTCAATAAGTGTTAGTAACGGTGGCGGACCGTCTTGAAAACATGACCACGAAAATTCTTAGCAACGCACATTGCACTGCATACAACAATGTCGAAAAGTATAATAGCCATGGAAATAAGAACAATTTTTGCAATGCGCATTCTTGAATTGTTGTTAATAGTTGTTCGTATTAGCATTGAAAACTTTTCGCCAGAAAGTTCGTAGATATTGACGCGCTCGCTTATCAACGCGTCAAACAGAGCGTTTTCCTAGTTAGATTTAATTACGGGAAAGAAAATCTCCAACAAAATGACAATGTCCGCTTGATCTCCGACTAGCGGAGGCTCGCCGAACTCGCAAGCTTACCTCGCGCTTACCCCTGACCGTGTTATCGCACGGCTGACAGTCGTAGTTTTCACGTACAGCTGTGCACATCATAGCCTTTCGTTCCCATGACAACATAGCCGGCCTCTGCTCGACTCCAGACTTTCGCTTTCATCGTGCTTAGTTTCTTATTCATTCTTTTAACTAATTCTCAACCGTGGTTTCTTTATTCTTTACTTTCAATATCGTCTCCCGTTTCATACAGCATCGCGGTAACACTCTATCAATAATATCCAGATAGCGATGAACCCTCAAAGTAACTTAACAATTCTCTTCTCACTTATGCAGTCCACTTTTTTTTCGCTCAAGCATCTCGGCCGCAACATTTGTCCTCGTGGGCCGGACTTTTCGTGGACAAAAAGGCATTAATATTTATTTGACTACAGTGTACGCAGTCCCCTTTGTCACTGTGGAATGAATCTTTGAATGCACAGAAAACAAGAACAAAAATAATACCCTGCAACGTAGCCAATGTTGTAAAAAGATCAGAAAACAAGGTAGTAGATGATGCTGGTTATAACAACGTGTAGCCTGTTACGCAATAGTCTGCATCTTGGGATAGGAACTGTGTATCCGAGTTGAATAGAGATAACAACGCGCGGGTTAAGCTTCTTGTGTCCGATTAGTGTGAAGAGAGAACTGGATCAAGAACGTTCAAAGACTCGCTAGTCGAACAATGTCACGTTAGCAGGTCACATTATGATGGAGGACGTCACAGTGAGACACGTGACCAAATATTTTGTTTGGTAATGCCCCGGAACCATGGATCAAGATCGTCTTTATTAAACTCTTCTTAAGCTAAGGAATAAACTTTCTAATATATTGAAAAAGTTAATTCAGTTACAAGAAACCCATCTCTCAAGATTTTCTTAAGTACGCTTATAGAAGGGAAATATACTGAAGCTTTTAAACTTCAGAAAACTGTGTTTTAAAAGGAATTGACTTCCACGAAACTGATGGTACCGGCACGTAGTTTTTAGTAGTACCAGCTCCATACGTTGTACAGATGGTTTCACTTATGATTTACTATAACGTAATATCATTACTTAAATTAAATTCGTATGGTATGTCATATGACTATGATATAGTTAAATATTTTTATATTTTACAAAGATCATACAAAGCATACAATATTGAGAATGTATTTGCCCCTGTAAGTATAATAAATAGGGCATTCTAAACTAGCGTATATATTTTAAAATTGGTAAACATGAGAATAAATATAGGTTATTTATTTTAATCATTCAATGTAAGTAGGGCACAATACATATTATTAGCATTACATTTTGGGTGAATTTAAAATTTAAACATGTTTAAAAACTGCAAGCTACAATATACCCGAATGCAGGGCTTAATTTCTAATTGAAAAGGAACCGGAACGCATAGTTTGTTCGCCTTCCATAATTTTGAACCAACCTCTCCAACCACCTTTATACAGTGCTTGTAGTAGAATGCATACACACGTATATAAATATATATTCTACCACAGGCACTTTATATGAGTGTACGAAGGAAGGTCCGAAGATTATTTCTTTTGTATTGGGGTCTGAGTGAAAAACTCGCATTCATACAAGTGAATAAATATTTTGCAATTTTCAAAGACAAGTTCCGTTCCCCGTGTAGGCTACATAATGGGAATTCACGAATTTTTAGATCATGAGGAAAACAGTGTGTGAGATTTGAAATAATACCGGAACGCGCGTTCCGGTTTCAGAAAAGGAACCGGAACTGCGTTCCGGTGCGTTCCGGCTCAAATTAAGCCCTGCCTGAATGTGAGGCCATGTTTGCAACAACAGGATACTATGGTATGCTTCTTAGGCCAAACACTATACAAAATAATACTTAAATAGAAAATTAATAATTATGAATATCAGGCCTGTGCATTTAACTATATGGACATCTTCAAGGTTGAAAACTGACAACAACGCAAAATGTAAATCTGTAGTATGAATTTAACACAGTTTACATTTCTCAAGGAATGCACAATAATATGTGTAAGAAATAGAGTAGAATTAAAACGGTGCTCGTTTTGACATAGTTTGTAAATACAACGTTGCAAAATGATCGATACATAATATTCCTATCCATATTGGAGATTGGTATTTTAAACCATGAGTTTTGTCTTTAGCTTAGCATGAAAATCGTTCCTACTGAGTTTCTTGACAAATCGGTGGTACTAATTACAATTAACGCTGGTTGCGTTCTCTTTAATTAAAGCTTGAGAGAGGTGAAAGTGAAGATGAATAATTTTGAAGTATTATTGAACTTTCAATAGGCGAATCCCAAAGGCGGACTAACTTCCACCCCGAATAATTTAAAACATTATTCAAGTTTCTGTAATAAGTACAGTAGGTAATAAGTCTTCTAAGTATTTTGAGTCTAAGTTTATTGTGTCTAATTTTGGCAAATTATTACGCAAGCGAAGCAAGCGTCTCCATAAGACCTATATGGCACTTTATTCTGTTTTTGTTTTTTTGTTTTTTTGTGTCTCGATAATAGTGGTCGAATGCAAAGTCCGATCAACTTGAAATTAGGACCATCCACAAGCCTCAATGTGGATTGAAGGTGTATAGTTTTGTGACAAAATCGTTCAAACAGTTACAATATTTTTCTGATACGTAATGGTGGCAAAATGTGAGATAGCCATATTTCTACAAACATTTTAACGGCCACGAATGTGTTCATTTTATGGCGATCTGATAAGTATTGGCAAAGTTACACAAAAGTACCTCGAAAATATTTTTCTGAAACACACCAACGGCAAAATGTGAGGTGGTTATCTTATAGTAAATGTTTGTCCGGTCACGAATGTACTAACTTAGAAGCAATATCTGATACGTATTAGAGGCAGAAATTACATTTCTATTGCTGTCAATGTGTTAGTAACGGTGGCGGACCGCGGCGGGAACACTAGACAAAATGACACCGAAAAATCTTAGCAACGCACACTGCACGACTTCCAACAATGTAAATTAGACAAATGTTTGTAATGCGCATTCATGTATTGTTATGAATTGTTGTTTTTATTAGCTTTGAAAACTTTTCGCAAAAAAGTTCGTAGATTTGGACGCGCTCGCTTATCAACGCGTCAAACAGAGTGTTTTCCTAGTAACATGAATGATTTACAATACTGTAAAATACTTTTACCTTTTAAATATTCCATAGGCTTGTTAGTACAACTATTTTATAAAAAAGGATATTTAAGTTTTGTTGAAATTGTTAAAGAAAATTATACCCTATTTTTAAACGAGCGAAGCGAGCGTCTCCATTAGACTCTTATGGCACTTCGTTCTGTTTTTTGTTTGTTTGTTTGTTTTTGCTTTTTGTCTGTCGATAGCGGTTGAACGGAAAGTCCGATCAACTTGAAATTTGGACCTTTCACAAACCTCGATGTGGGTTGAAGGTGTATAGTTTCTTGGCAAAATCGTTCACAACGTTACAAAGTTACACAATAGGAGCTACTGCAAAATATTTTTCTGAAACAAAATGGCGGCAAAATGTGAGATAGCCATATTTTTATAAAGATTTTTCCGGTCTTGGAGACGTTCGTGTTATAGCCGTCTAATAAGTATTGGGAAAGTTACACAAAAGTTATTTGAAAATAGTTTTCTTGAACGTAGCAACAGCAAAATGTGAGATGGTTACATTATGGTAAATGTTCGTCCGGTCACGAATATACTAGCTTAAACGCGATTTGATATGTATTAGAGGCTGAAATTACATTTCTATTGCTGTCAATGGGCTGTTGTTTCTAGGCGCCAAGGCCGCTGGTATCGGGTGGACTCGGTCGGTTTACTAGGGGAGGGAGGGGGGGGGGGGGGGGGGACTACTCCTGAGTCATGTGCGCATCACGGAGTGAAGGGGACTGCAGTAACGGCAGGGTACAAAATGACAACGAAAAATCTTAGCAACGCACACTGCACGACGTCCAACAATGTCGGACAGTATAATAGCTATGGAAATTTAAACAAATGTTTGCTATGCGCATTCTTGTATTGTTGTTAATTGTTGTTAATATTAGCTTTGAAAACTTTTCGCCAGAAAGTTCGTAGTATTGGACGCGCTCGCTTATCAACGCGTCAAACAGAGCGTTTTCCTAGTAGTTGTACAATAGGAATTATTATTGCGGTTGTCTTACTCAGATATGTATTTGAAATTATTATATTTAAATTATATAACCCATGGTTGATTGATTGATTTGTTTTGGTGCTTCGTCAGATTTAAGCTTTGACTCTAGTCTTAGTTACTTTGTGTATTAATACTAAATTGTGCCATACATTGTTTTTATGTTTCTGTTTTAATCTAATGACAATATTGCACCTTAGTTATTATTAGTTAGATTAAGAGTTGGTTTAGTTTTATATTATCACTTGATATGTTAGTCTAACACTGTATCCTGTTTGTATTAATGACAACATTATTATATCTTATTTTAGAATAGAAAGACATCAAGCCTTCTACTGTATGTAATAATAATACATATTATGTATTTGGCTATGCTTTAATGTTAACCTTGATTTATAAAAAAAAAATAATAACACGTGCACATACATTGTGTTTTCATTACAAATCGTATATTTGGGGGGGACGTCTTTCAAACGAATGCATGACGAACAACAGTGGACAAGAGTAAAGTAACTATTAAGACGTATTTTCTTAAGAAACGAAGAACGCGACAAAAGTGTGTTTAACATTGTAGTGCGTAACGATATTTCGGTAACTCATTCTTTTCTTGTGGATGGTTTCGTAAGAAGTAAACCATGTATGATGGCAACCTTACTCATCACAGTTGTACACGTTTGTTACGCAGCCTCTACTTCTTACGAAATAACCCCTGGGTATGGGGGATACAAAAATTTCAATTCGTACGGTTTTAATATCCTGAGTCTTTCTCCTCAAAGTTTTCAACATAGAAACCTACTGTATCTCATAGCCAATCGGCAGTTTTCTACTAATTGATTCACCTCACTCAGCAAGGATAATATAGACAAGTAACGAAAAGTAAGTTTAGTTCATCTGACAGGTTTTTGTCAAGCGTTCACTGGCTCAAAACCATCAAACTCTCGAAAATGTTCCAACCTGACAGTTAATTTCCGCCTCTAGCGTTGGCCAAGAGTACTCGACGCCGATCTGGAGTAGGACTTTAATCGAGGGCTGTGGGTATTCTATCCGTCAAAATAACTAGGAAAACGCTCCGCGTTGCCAGATGAGCGATTGTTTTTTTTTTTTTTTTTTAGATAATCAAACAAGTCATTTGCATATCATATTACTCTAACCAAAAAGCCTTTATAATAAACATGTGATTTTTTACAAGATTGCGGTTCAAGTTACAACCTTAGAATTTGTGTATATTATTTCTTGATATGTTGTTAAATCCATCAAGAAATGTTTCTTCAAGTTGATTTTTCAATAGATTTCCGCCTGATTTCATTGAACCGTGCTCTTCTCAATAGGCTATAATTAATAAACTATTAAACTTATCTGTGTACAAAAAATTGCATAATGTAGATACAGACAACATCGTAAACGAAATATTGTTACTCATACAATAACCGCACTAAAACTATAATAACAGCTATTTAAATCGTCGACCAAGTTCGTTGAAACTTTTGCATGTTTGCGTAAAAGTCATCAAACATACCACGCCATTGTTGCCATTCTATAACAGTTGTCGAAATTTAAAAAGTATTTTAAGAAACGCCTTTTTGTACACGCCATTTTCCATACATAGCATGTGCATCTAACTTCGATGGTTCTCAAATGAGAATCATTTCAGTGGAACACTGTAAAGAAACCAATGTAAATTACGATAAATAGAAACTAAATATTTTTTTACAAAATGTCGGTTAAAGTAACAATTCCAAAACTTTTATCCGGTGTCGACATTGTAGGTGTGGACATAAATGTAGACAATTATTAGATGCGCGGGGTGTAGCGGAGTGAATCTCTCAATTCAACTCAATCGGCTCTTTGTCTGTGTGTACAACAAATTTTGCTCGTCGCGCACAGATCAAACGGCTTTACGGATTTGGATGAAATTTCAAGTCTACACTCGCGACTACTAAAGTAGATGCTGTTAGCATAATCAGCAAAATCTGTCTAGATGCCAACCTACAAACAATTAATAAGTGGAAAAAATCCGTTTTTTTTTCTTTGAACAAAACTTATGGACAGATTTGAATATTTTTCTATATTTATGTCAACACCAACAATGTCGATACTGGATAAAAGTTTTGCAATCGTAACTGCAGCCGCCATTTTGTAAAAAAATATTTACTTTCTATATAGGAATTTATATTGGTTTCTTTACCGTGTTCTACATACTTGATTCTCATTTGAGAACAATTGAAGTGCGATGCACATACTATGCATGGAAAACGGCGTACAGAAAGACACTTTTCTAAAACTACTTTTGGAATTTCGATAGCTGTAATAGAATGACACCAATGGCGTAGTATGTTAGATGTATTTTGTGGCAAACATGCAAAAGTTAACAACAAACTTTGTCGACAATTTAAAAAGCTATTTTTATGGTTTTAATGTGGTTATGGGCATGGTATGATCAGTAATCTTTGGTATGAGATAACAACATCACGTTTTAGAATATCTTTCATGTGTCAACATTATGCAACTTTCTATACAAAAATAAGTTTAATAATTTATGAATTAGAGTCTGTTGAGACGAGCACGGTTGAATGAAATTATGCAAATCCATTAAAAATTAACTCGATAGTTTTAATTTATATTTAAAAAAATCTTTTTAACGGATTTAAATAATATTTGCGCAATTATTAGCAACATGTCGAGAAATAATGTACACATGTTCTAATGTTGTTACTTGAACCGCCATCTTGTAAACAAATTATATGTTTATTATAAGGTATATTTTTTGTAAGAATTATATGTAATGCAAATGATGTGTTTGATTTTTTATTTAAATTGCTCATCTGGCAACGGGGAGCGTGTTCCTAGTTTGAATCTATACATACGTTTTAATTAAAAACAAATACTACAGGATTTAATTAACTTATTAATTTTTTGTAGGTTGGCATCTTGAAGAATTTTGCTGATTATATTAAAAGCATCTTCACGAGTGTTGACTTAAAATTTTAACCAAATCCGTCAAGCCGTTTGACCTGTGCGCGACGAGCAAAATTTAGCACGCACGCACGCACGCACGCACGCACGCACGCACTTACACACACACACACACACACACACACACACACACACACACACACACACACACACACACACACACACACAGTCTGTCCAACGAGGGGTAAGTGGGGACTGTGAATACACACTACCTATTTGAGATTTCCTATATCGCTGATCGCATCAAAGAACAAAGTACACGATAAATATGAAAAAAAATCAAAGAATTCGAATATCATAGTGACATTTTGGTAGCGCATAGTTTTCGTTTTACAAACATTATATCTTGAGTGGGGACTGAGAGTACACACTGATCATTATGGGACTGTGAATATGTATATTGTTCGTTAGGACCTGTTCACACATAACGGTTTTTGGTATATATTGTGGTATCTATGGGGACTGTGAACTAACGTCGTTCTAATAAGGACTTTTCACACACATAGTTGCAATCGTGGTAATTATATTTTGTATTGAAATAAATGACCACATTAATTTTATTGATTCTGAGTAAAAGATATTGCTTACAACATTTGCTTGTATCGTGGGTTTTGAGTATCTATCTACAGTAAATGATACATGATTGTAATTTACAAGATTAAAGAAAACCAACGAACCAACTTAAACATACGTAATGAATCTACGATTTTTGTGTTTTATTTTCCACCTATAATCATGAAGTTTTTGTAGAGGTTTTTCTCACTTTCATGTAGAAAAAACAACGAACCCACACAGTGCAAATAACAACTATAGTCTGGATGTATTTTAGGCTGGATGCATAACTGAAGGAGGGGGGCGGGGGAGCTTAATGGCGTTACTTACACGGGAGGGGGGTAGTGATGGATTAATCTCTAATTTGTTAGTAGTAACTATGATTATCTGTCTATTTATTTAGTGTCTACAATACACTTGGAAGCACATGGTTTGTAGTGTACAAATAATACACATTAATTTTTCTTGAGTGATGGCAAACATCGTTTACCGCAGATACTTTGTCGCGCATAATAAAAGAATGATAAATAAAATATTTGTAGACACTGTACTACAATAAGCACACACACTTAAAAAAACTATTTGTGTGTAACGCAGTACAATACAAGTGGATTGATTGACTATAAATCAATACGCATTCACAAATCGATATTTATTTGAGTATATTTCGCCTGAACATGAACTACTTTTTTTGTTCTTAAAAGAAGCATTTACTATACTTATTACTATAGGCCTACTTATTTTAACTATACCATTAGAAAGTGTAGACTTCGCTTGAGCACAGTAGTGCAGTCCTTGTATTAGCAACAAGTACCAAGTCTCTGATCGCCTTGACGTGACTGTGTCTAATCCCTTCATTATCCCGATGTACGTCCTCACACATCGCTCATCTGGCAACGCAGAGCGTTTTCCTATGTTATTCTAATTACTAACTTGTTGTCAAATGTAGCTGGAATGGCCGAATGGTGATTGTAATAAATGCCCCATTAAATACAAGGGACTATTCGGTATTTATTAAGGAGTTCCCGGAAGTAAGGTATGTTTGTGTTAAAAGTTCCCGAAAAAGGAACGCGTTCCTTTGTAAAAGTTCCTACCCAACACTGCTTAGAGCACGCAACTGATGTTACAGCCGATATAGAACAATGATACAATGAATTGAAATTAACAACCAACTACAAAATGACAAAGTAATATCATTGCAAAATATAATGAAGAGCCGCTAGTGTAAGGATAGTAATTGCTTACCGTTTAAATTTATTGTTACAATAACAGCTTTGTGATATTTTTTTTAACGACCCTACAGCATTTCCAAATTATCCCCTTACTATTTTATATTGGCATTTTTGTGACAGCAAATTTTTTTTGAGAGTATATTATAGTCCCCACAATCGCGTGAGAATTATAACTCAAAAACTAAAGCTACACACACAGTGTCACAACAAAGACTTTATGTATTTACGAAACCCTTTCTGCGTAGTAACGGGTACGTGGGGGGGGGGGGGGGGGGAAATCGCCCCCTCCACAGAGGCGTAGAGGTGACCCAAGCCTACCCCGCAAGGGGGGGGGGGGGGGCTACCGGGTGAGCTGAGTTCATGAGACAAAATATGACTATCGATATTCGCGTGTGGAGGAAAAAATCGAAATAATTTCTAAAAATTATTCCTAACTGTGAACGAGTTGACGAGTGCTACTGATGACAAATTATTCAAATCAGTCAAATCATTCCTATCATTGTACAAAGACGATCTGACCGACGATTTTCCGTCGCAGATGGAGTGTTATAAGAAACCAATTTACAACGCTAAGTGATCCTAATTCGATTTTAGAAGTATCGGGACTTGTAACTTTTATAACTTCGAATATCCCCTACGTCGTCAATGCCTACCTACTATTTTTAACCGTGTCACTCTCACAACAGCTGTACGTTCATTTTCCAAGTTAAAACTAATAAAAAATTATCTTAGAAGCAGCATTGTCACAAGAACGTTTGAAGGGACTTTCCATTTTAAGCATTGAATGCGAGCAAGCTCGAAAACTCGCAACGGATGCAATAATCCATGAATTCGCCAGGAAAAACACCACGAGGAATAATCGTTTCTTATAATGTAAGAAGAAAGAAACCAAAATAATGCATTTTTAAAAAGCAATGTCATTTTTGTGACTTTTTGCAATTTGTCACGAGGTATTTTTGGGGGAGGGGCCCACACATTAAACTTGCGGGGGGGGGGCTGGGACTTTGCGCCACGCCACTGTCCCTCCATGATTCTTCTACCAAAGGTCGATAATCATTAAACCATCTATATAACTGATACAAAAGGGTTAATACCTTATCGCTCCCTCCCCCCCCCGCCACATCTTCAAATTCATAATGGTTTTAGGTTAGTACCAGTACTAACATCAACACTCAGAATTCCGTTTGAATGAATATTTAATAATCTATAGTCTGTAAGGTTTGGACTGGATGCATGCGGGCGGGGTGGAAGGACGGGGGCGGTGGAGTGGAATGGCGTTATGTGGGAGGGGGGTATTGATGGATTAATGTATTATTTCATAGTAGTAACTATGATTATCTGTCGATTCATCAAGGGCACAATGCATTTGGAAGCACATTGTTCTTAGTGTACAAACACACTTTAATTTTCCTTGGGTGAATGCAAACATCGTTTATATCAGATAACTTGTTGCACATACTAAAGAATGCGAAATATTTGTAGGCACTGTAGTACAATAAGCACACACTAGTCTAAAACGATTTGTGTAGAAGAGAACACAGCTTACCATTGTTAAAATGTATAAAAATATATCTAGAGTTACAATACAAGTGGATTGATTGACTACACGACAATACGGTTTCACAAATTGCTATTTATTTGAGTAAATTACTATTTGAATCGTTATATCTTAGTGCACCAGTAGAAGGTCTTAATTTCGTTTGAGCACAGTAGTGCATTATCTGTGTTATTGACTGCAATCTGCGGCTGAATAAAAAGTAGATAGCCCGAGTTGGGTTACGGAACAATGCCCATACTCACATAAGCTCACATTTTGAACGGTATTAATTTAACGTATTAATCCATTAAGATTTTCTAATCATAAAAAAATGGTTGTTTTACTTTTTCTAGTATGTCTCTATGATGGTTTTGAACTTCAAATTATTGCTACATATATAGTGCGCGTTTTTGTTATGCATATATTGGTGTTGTACACACAGTCACGCATATCTTAATGTTATACAGATTAAATTACAAAAATTTAACATCTGCTGGAAATTAACAGGTCTCTAACTATTCACATTTTGCAACACTAGAACTCCAAGCATGAATGAAACATAATTTTGGGGATGTTGTATTGGTCAGGGTACCTGCTCGCCAAGTGGAAAACCTGGGTTTAGTTTCCAGTCGGGGTCGGTTTACTTTCTGTCTGGGTTTCACTCAAATTGTTCAGTCCAGCAGTTTTTTTTAAGGGATATTTATCTTAAATGGATATAACTTTCAATAATGCTACTCCGTTACAACACAGTGGTTCCATATAGAATGACAATCAAATTAAAGAACCGATAAATCAATTAAAATAACCAACAAATTCCCTAAATTGTGCATTTAATTAGTTTAAGTGGTTCCTTCCCAGTGGTGACTGGTGCTCACAAACAGAGCAGTAGTGCACATTTGTATTCGTCCCATTTCCTCATCTGTCTCAGTTACACACATTTATCCCACCAAGTTTATCTTCCCATTCAAACCATCATTCTTTGCGATATAAACGCATGGGCGCCGCTGAGGGCACGGCGAGGGGGCTGGGGGGGGGGGGGCAACTAAAATGCCAACGGTAAGGCTTATAATAAAATGTAGAATATTTTTAATCCAGCGAGTATTTTAGTCATTACAAAATTATGGAGATTATTTACCAACGCATTATTTACTAACCCATCAATTACATGACACCAAACAATATCGTTTCAAAGTTGCGACCTTTCCCAACAATGTGGTGGCCCTGCACCCACCCAAAAACATGCGTATTAAAAACGAAATTGATTTGCTACCTAAACTTGCCCAAAATTTCAAACTCACGGCCACTAGAAATCCCCATAGGATACGGAAGCTAAAACGTTACGTTTCGCCACACTAAGGTTGGAATTCATAGTCGGCCCCTACACCTAGGGGCGCCCATTGTTACCAAGGTAACAATTGTTTGCATGTTATTTCCCATAAACAAAACAAATCCATAGCAACAATGGATGCCCCTAGGTGTAGGGGCCGACTATGAATTCCAACCTAAAGCTGACGATCCTGACGCTACATAACAAATAATAAATACACCGGTTTTAAGCGCTCTCTCCTGCAAGTGGTCAAAATAATGCAGAATTTTTTGCTTGAAACTGACATTTCAATAAATTAAACTTTATGTTGAAGGTAACTGACGATAACCGAAAACAGTCTTAATTGGCTTGCAACAGTAAATTCAATGCGTCCGCTGAAACTCCCAATTTGTGGGTTTCAAAAATCATAATTATATAAGAAATATGTTGTACACAACAAACCAACAGCAACAACAACAACAATTGTATTAACAATTGTACATTTCATTAATATTTCTTATTTCCAATAATGAGTCGAGGGCCACTGTCCCACTGACAAGACACTCGCGGGCCAGGGGTTGGACACCACTGCATAGATGACACGGTAATTTTGGATATGAACCCCCTCTATCTATTAAGTGTTTATATATTGCCTACGTTTTTATCATAACATTTTTGTTCTTGATTATAATGTCAAAAGAACTTGAACCTACTTCGTAATCGGGGTGGACGTGTATACCACTTTTTTCGTGATTGCTTTGCCTCCCCCCTCCCCCCCCCCCCCCCCCACCCTCCCATGCATACCATCTAATTCGCGCTGACCAGTAGACCAAGTTGAACTGAAAGAGATGGCTCAGTAATAGTACACGAGGCTCTTATTCCGGAGGACGCCGTTTCGACACCCGCTACTCTGACCTACCCTACCCGCAATTCTGACTGAAGGGTTTTTCCGACGTTTTCCTCAGTCACTAGCGAATGCTTGGATTGAATCGTATACTAACAAACATCGGACCACGTATTCTCCCCAACCATTTCAAATACCACAATACCTTTAGTTATGGTCACCTGAAGACGGACATAAATTTTTCCTGGGCAGGTTCTAATATACAGTGTTGAAAAGTAACAATATGTCCATTCGAAAAAATAAATTTGTTTGCCAGCTAGTAGGCCTATGATGATCGTTTGCTGCATATTTATTAAAAAAAAAACTAAATAGCCGGTGAAAGATTGTTTACGCGCGTAATATGCGTTTTGTAGTGTCATTATTCGGTTGTTTTGGTGAAAGTCCTCACACTCTGTATATATTGTCATATTAGAATACACACGATCATGATTCAGATCAGTTGCCTGGAGACAGTGCGAGTGTTGATCGCAGTGCCATGTTGCAAGCTCTTGCAACGCGGCAACGCTGTGGGTATCGCTTGTCTCGTTGTCGTCTTTTTGAGAGCAAGAACGTTTGATGGCATTCGCGAGTGAATGTTTGATATGGGGACCTCTTCACACAGAATAGGTACTCTGTAAGCATCTGGGAGTGGGGGCTTATTTACATTGGGCAATATTAATGGAATGCATACATATATTGTTTATTTTAAAAAAGCCAGGTGATCCTACACGAAACGACAAATAGTGTATTTATTTATTTTAATTTATTTTTAAATAACTATTTATATTATGTGTGTGTTTAGGTAATAATTTAGACGGTATAAGCACAAAAAATGTGTATCAATACCAGGGCTTAATTTTTAATTGAATACGAACCGGAACGCATATTTTGTTCGTCAAATATAATTTGGCACCAACCCCGCCCACATTTATACATTGTGAACACAGATAATATAATATGTAATTATTAATTAGTTATCTGTTTAGTGTCGGTGGTCAGTCAGAAGGTTATTGCGTTGTATTTGGGTCTGGCTACCTAGGGGTAATTCATAAACTTGAATAACTTGCATTCATACCAACAAATAAAAAAATATATTTGTGAAATTTTCAGAGATACGAATTAATTCACGAGTTTTTAAGGAGTAACCTACGTTACGAAATAATACCGGAACGCACATTCTGGTTTAGGAAAAGGAATCGGAACTGCGTTCTGGTGCGTTCCGGCTCAAATTAACCCCTGATCAATACCCAAAGCGTCTCGACAGTCCGAATTATTAAACCTTGCGCTAGGATGTACTGGCTGAAAGCTTGAGAGTATGAGGTATGAGGCTCTCATGAATCTCCTGATTGCGCTACCGGGGTGGGTGGGTATAAGTTAGGCTGATATGATCCCACCCCACACAAATATTTGCCGTAGGGGATTTAGCTTTTCTGCACCCCCGAAGTCGCCGCCCTGTGCCAATACACTAGAATCACCGTGCCGACAATAATATGGTGGATTTTGTTGGCGAAATATCATTTGAGATCAGTTTCTTCTTGACTGCTCCCACAGTACCAAAGACATGCGTCTTACCTTATCGGACTCTACGCTTCTTTATGTATGTCCACGCTTACAATCTACACTACACAACTAATACAACTCACGACACACACTACACAGTTCACTAACACAAGAAATAGGCCTATAATGTAATTATTCGATAGATATCACTGAAAGTACTGAGAGCAAAGCACGACCTTTGTGATAGACTGCTAAAACACGACTAATGGACAAAGAACGCGGAGTTCCGACTGACGCCACCCCAGTCCCCAGAATCTGCTAAAAATTTACCTCTGTGTGTATGCCCGCACGTGGCAAGCAATAAGCACACTGTCGCGTCAAGGTCACGTTATATTTACACTTTGGAGCGATGAGAAACCTTTCTGCGTCTACTTTCGAGTAATGACGTAACGAATAATTCATTTTTAAAAAGCAGTGTAATTTGTATGACTTTTTGTAATTTCTCACAGGGTGTTTTTTTGGGGGGAGTGGGGGGGGGGGGGGGGAACGGGGACTGCTCTACGCCACTTCCCATCCATGATTGTCCTACCAAAGGTCCATAATCATTAAACCATCTACGTCACTGTTACAAAGGGTTAATAGCGGATCGCGCCCCCCATCCCCCACCCCCCGCAACAACTCAAAATGTATAATGGTTTTAGTTTAGTACCTACAAACATCAACACTCGAAATTTCTTTTGAATGACTATTTAATTAATCTTGTCATTTTCCGGGAACTTGTGCAGTGAATTTCACAGAATTTTTCTTTCGCCTGTGGCTGTTTCCCCCGTCCCATTATTTACATCATCAACACAAGCATCCTACCTCCCAGAAAATACTGAAGTCTAGATCCGCCACTGTTTCTGCTTCTACTTTTTGTATTTTTGTGACATAAAAAAAAATACTGGTAGTACAAGTACATTAATATTATTAAACATATTTAATACAACTCTTATAGTCCAAGAGCCAGCAACATAAAAGCTCCCCTCATAAGGTACATATGTTTTGACTATTGGAATAGGAGCGGAAAAACTACTCTACTAACAAAACGCGCGTCTTACTCCTCAACGTGGGGGCTTTTAGGCCCCACAGGGGGCCAAAAAAGCCGAAAAAAGGCCCAAGGTTCCCCTCATAAGGTACATGGATGGAGTAAACGCCATTTTGTAGAGATAAGTGTCCCAAATAGGAATTCGAAGAGTAAGACGGGATATTAGGGGGCGTTTACCGATCAGACGCCATTTTACCTAAAAAGGGCCATTTTTTATTTTCGCACATGCATGCGCTTAAACACTTAAATCATATCCGGAAATGTCTCGAGACGTAGAAAAACATACATTTTAAAGAAATTTTGGGTTATTGTCCTCGCCAGACGCCCTCAAAAGCGGCCCAAAAAGGCCAAGGTTCCCCTCATAAGGTACATGGATGGAGTAAACGCCATTTTGTAGAGATAAGTGTCCCAAATAGGAATTCGAAGAGTAAGACGGGATATTAGGGGGCGTTTACCGATCAGACGCCATTTTGTCCAAAAAGGGCCACTTTTTATTTTCACACGTGCACGCGCTTTAACACCCAAAACATCCTTAAATGCCCCTAGAGGTGAATACATTTCATAGATATTGTGTGATGTCCTCGCCAGCCCCCCCCCCCCCCCCCCCCCCACAGCCTCGATCCGGATGCGATAGTTTTGAAGCTCCGCTTACAAAAAGTGGACCTTTTTTAATAAAATGCCGTCTGATCGGTAAACGCCCCCTAATATCCCGTCTTACTCTTCGAATTCCTATTTGGGACACTTATCTCTACAAAATGGCGTTTACTCCATCCATGTACCTTATGAGGGGAACCTTGGCCTTTTTGGGCCGCTTTTGAGGGCGTCTGGCGAGGACAATAACCCAAAATTTCTTTAAAATGTATGTTTTTCTACGTCTCGAGACATTTCCGGATATGATTTGAGTGTTTAAGCGCATGCATGTGCGAAAATAAAAAATGGCCCTTTT
Organism: Isoperla grammatica; assembly: GCA_945910005.1. Taxonomy (NCBI): domain Eukaryota; kingdom Metazoa; phylum Arthropoda; class Insecta; order Plecoptera; family Perlodidae; genus Isoperla; species Isoperla grammatica. Next base: position 64,796,194 of record OX246737.1, read on the forward strand.
TAGGTAAAATGGCGTCTGATCGGTAAACGCCCCCTAATATCCCGTCTAACTCTTCGAATTCCTATTTGGGACACTTATCTCTACAAAATGGCGTTTACTCCATCCATGTACCTTATGAGGGGAACCTTGGGCCTTTTTTCGGCTTTTTTGGCCCCCTGTGGGGCCTAAAAGCCCCCACGTTGAGGAGTAAGACGCGCGTTTTGTTAGTAGAGTAGTTTTTCCGCTCCTATTCCAATAGTCAAAACATATGTACCTTATGAGGGGAGCTTTTATGTTGCTGGCTCTCCGTCTATTATTTTCCGAGCACAAAGTAAAGAAATAGCAGACATCTAAAACTTACAGGAAATAAGACAGCCGTCCGCCTATACATTGCACGAATAATATAGGTGTGTGTTTTTATTGTTCGTGAAGACTGTAGAGTGGAGACAGTACAGAGTGTAAAAATTCATAACATGCAAATATTATAGCAGATAGTACACATCTGTTAGACTGTTATCGGCTTACATCACAACAGCAAATAACAACCAATCATATAAGAAAGTGGTGTGATTATTTTTCGAACGCACTCGGTGGGGACCCCCCCCCCCCTCCACCCCTCTCCACCACCTTGTTACCATGGTGTAACATTGTAAGTTTTCGAAAGAATTTCCCACAAAACTATACACCTTCAATCCACATCGAGGCTTGTAGATGATCCAAATTTCAACTTGATTGGACTTTCCGTTCGACTGCTATCGCGAGACATATATATATATATATATATAAAAAAAAACAATCAAACACAACCAGTGCCATTAAAGTGTTATGAAAACGCTCGCTTCGCTCGCTTAATAACCACACAATTTGCTCATCCTATCAACAAATTAGACATTTTCTGCATCAAATTTAAATGATGACGTGAAAATCATAATTGCTTGCATTTGGTTGCCGCAAACGGCAAATTGCAATTATTATCAAATGTTTTATCATGCGGAATAACAATGTTTCGGTGAAGCCAGGCGCAACATCAAAAACTCGTAGATGTTTTGTGTTTTTATCAAAGGTATAACCTAGAAATCAAGTGCAATTTTCTAATGCCCACTTTCTTAACTCCTTAACCTTTAAAATTAACTAATTAAGTCACTTTCCCCAAAGGATACGACGTGACGAATGAATATCCTCGCCGGTTTAGTGTAAATAATCAATTTTCATTTTCCCTATTAACATTTACATCAAATAATATTTTTTGTAGCATGGTATCTGAAAAATGTAAACCATTCGTCTCAAAGGGTGGATCGATGTGACTAGAGGTAATTAAACGATAGAAGGGGGTAATTCAATCTATTATTATTTAAGCCAGATATGATAAAAAGATCTTTTTAGAAATTGCATTGTTTCTTACTCTAAACAGAGCATAAAAGTTTGATAAAATAACAGCTATCTAGGAATGTGTTGGAAATTGTTTACTATATTGTTCATATAAATATGGTGGAAGAACATATGGATATGGTAGAAGAATTGTGTTAGGGGGGAAGGTCATTCGATAAAATCAATCAAAAGATTCTCTATTTAATTGATTGAGGAAAACCTTAGTTAAACATTCAGTCCAGACTACCGAACCAGTGAATAAGTGAATAGCTTCCAAAATAATTACAATAAACATCCATCAGCTTAAAAAATCAAAATTTGTTGTTTGATAATTTTTTGGAGTTCCTACATGGCTTTTGTGAATCATTTTTACCGTAGTATCATGAGACTGCCTTGAACATTTTCTGAAATTATCCACTTGTTATCTTTCCGACGCTACTTTAGTGCTCCAGAAGCCTATTTATGCCTCGGTTATGTGATCCTGAAGCAATAAAGGATGATCGTCATGACAATTTAGATTTATACTATACAAAAATTCATAAATATTATTTTTAAAGTCAAACTGGCCCTTTATCTCTTAACATCCTCCCATTATCTTCATAATTCACCCATTCATTGTCTCGATTAGCCTCGTTGCAAAAATATGAGACGTTAAGCCCAAATATCAATCAACCAATCAATCAGTAGGATACCCCAATTATGGCGGAGTGCACTGATTCTATAAATGTGACTGCGCTACCCTTATTGCCAGCTGAAAATAAATATAGTCAATGGGCTTGATGAACGAATGGAATAGAAAATAGAATAGAATTTTGTTAGTGTGGAAGTTGTAAGTTTTTAAGATTAAAACATCACTATTTTGTACTTATAACTAGAGGCAGAGCAAATTGGTGATAACGAAAAACGCGAAATTTGTATTTTTCAAAACAAACAAAATTCGGATTTTTGTAACACCATTTCTCATTATCTTTACTTATAACGCACAACTGGCTTAATGACGCCTTAATAAGGACCTTTAATGAATTACTCAATCAAGCAACCAATCAGTCAATCAACCAATCCATCAATCAATCTCTTTCAACTAACTACTGCTTACTTTTAACCTTTTGTATCGTCCGAGTGTGTATGTGTGAAAAGTCCCCGTATAGAGAGTTAGTGTGTAATACACACGGTATTTAGAAACTGACTCGAGCTAGCCAAGTCGGAGTTCAATTATCCTTTTAAATGCATTGCAACGTTGCGAAAGAAATGTCTCAACACTGGTTCTAAATATAGCACAGCGATACGATTTAAGTCCCCAGAATATCGAGTAATGGTGATTTTTCACACAATGCACACACGTACCTCGAGCTTAGAGACAACATTTCAAGCAACGCATTGGGTGTGACCTTGAGTAACCTTGCCGACAAACCGACAGAAAGTTCGACTCGGTCGCGAACTACGATCGAAACACCTCTAATAACAGATGGACTATGTGAACTAAAATGCAACTAGCTGTTCACTTTTAAATAAAACTATTATTTTATAAAATTACCACATAACAATTTCTGTACTAAAACAATTGCGTCTTTGAGGTGTCAATTTCAAACAAACAAACCAAGACTAGACTACAGGTATCGATTTCTCACATTCAGAGAATTAACTAATGCATGTAGTTTGAATAATATCTATATTTAATGTACCACAACCAATATGGACGTACAAGTACATACATCGGGCGTCGATGGAGCGACTGTCTAATACAATATTACGTTACCTAAAATTTCTCAATTCCAAACCTGTTTATTTTCATTGTAGTACAACGGTTCGTCCGACGTATAAACGGTTTTACATTCGTTATTCTCACACCATCGCCGATGTAATTGCAGTTACATAAAATGATTTTCATCGAAATCGCTGGGACGTTACGATGCTAGGGGTCGAGGCGTCGTTTTTGGTGTTGCGAAAACTAACTACACCTAGTGATGTACTTAATTGGGAATGGTTTTGTTTGAAACATTTTTCTTTAAACCTCTCGGTACGTTCGTTAACGGGTTGCTAGAATTTCTCAATTCCAAACCTGTTCATTTTCATTATAGTGCAACGGTAAGTCCGATTCAAAAACGGTTTTCACATTCGTTATCTACCTACAACCGTCGATGTAATTGTAGTGAAAACGAATGATTTCCGATAGAAATCGCCGGGACGCCACGACGCTAGGGGTCGAGGCGTCGTTTTTGGCGTTGTACAAACTAAATACACTTGGTGAGGTCTTAAATTGGGAATGGTTTTGTTTGAAACATTTTGATCTCACCCTCTTGGTACGCCCGTCAACGAGCAGATAATGTATTCATTTTAACAATTAATTGTATAAAAATTTTTATTGCTAGAGAGAAAATGAAAACATGTCTGTAACCGAATTCACTCACTCTGTACGATTTTGCAAAATCAGTCCGATCCGTGCTTCCAATCGGGAGATACAGCCGTATGTATTGGAATGATATTGTCATAAAAAGCTACTTAACCTATTACTTGCCTACCCCGACCCTTGAGCTGTGTTTTCAAACCAAAATATTATTCTCGTCTGAGGAAATGTACGTGTATAAAATCGATCATAACTCGACCAGTTATTCATCCAGAGTTAAACGAAAGGTCGCAATCGATTTAAATTTGTAAGGGCTATTGGATCCACACATGCAACGAAAGCGAGCGTGACGCGTTCAGCCACACCGACTCCTAATTGGTCAAACATATTATGGGCTCTATCACAATAAGATTTAGAGTAAGAGATTGGAATCTTGTTACATTCGATTTAGAATAACGAATTCTATTTCGCTAAAAATTTGCACGCGTTTAATTGGATGTAAATTTTAAACAAATAGACATTAGTTAAAATCGATCATAACTCAGACAGTTATTCATCGGAAGTTAAACGGAAATTTGCAATCGATTTGTAATTGTAAGAGCTATTGGATCCGTATAAACAACGAGAGTGAGCCTGGCGCGTTCAACCATACAGACTCCTAATTGGTCGAACATATTATGGGCGCTATCTCAACGAGTGTTAGAGATACATTGTTAAAACTGGCTTCATTGGATTTACAACAACGAATTCTATTAAGACAACAATAAAGCGTGTCAATGGTGTGAGACAAAGAAAAATACTTACCGAAAAATGTTAATTTTGAAACTAATAGATATTCGATTAAATCGATCATAACTCAGCCAGTTATTCATCGGGAGTTAAACGGAAATTCGCAATCGATTTGTAATTGTAAGGGCTATTGGATCCGTACATACAACGAGAGCGAGTGCGACGCGTTCAACCATACTGACTCCTTATTGGTCGACCATATTATAGACTATATCTCAAGGAGTTTGAGAACTAAAGATTGGAACTTTCTTTCATTCGCTTTAGAATAACGAATTCTATTTCGAAAAAAATTTGCACGCGTTTCAATGGGGCGCGACAAAGGAAAATAATTACCGAAATAATGTAAATCTTTAACAATAGACATTCGATTTAATCGACCAATACTCAACCAGTTATTCCACGGAATTCATCGAAGAAGGTCGCAATCGATTTGTATTTGTATGGGCTATTGGATCCGCACATGCAACGAAAGCGAGCCTGACGCGTTCAGCCACACTGACTCCCAATTTGTCGACCATTTTATGGGCGCTATCTCAATGAGTTTTTAGGGTTAAAGTTCTTTTCATCAGTGGAAAAAATAAAGAATACGTTAACTTTTTAACTAGTGAAAAGCCATTGTGTTTGGTGGCTAAAAATGATATGGCAGGTCATCATGATTAGTAAGTAAGATTTGAATCTCTGATCGAAGGTACTTACGATCAGAGGGTATAGCTTGAATTACCTCGAATATACCGTGTGTATAACTCAATTTCAGTTCTAAGCATAAACCCATGCGAATGAAGGAAGTAACAAATATTTTTCAGTGCCAATATTTCACTGAGGCAAGTA